>JBBPBX010022221.1:7079-25030 GCA_038048925.1 Garcialebias charrua
ATAATATATATATATATATATATATAATATATATATATATATACAGGGTCCCAGTTACATCCAACAATAAAATGTAAAAGAAAAACAGTAATAACATCTAAGATATGAACTAAGAAAAACATCAACTAACAAAACACTAATCACTAATATCATAGAAAAAAACACTCCAAACAGCAGCACGAACATGAGTCTGTATGAGCAGATGGGCACGAATGAACACAGCAACATGAAACAGATGAGCAGCAACATGAAACAGATCAGCAGCAACATTATATGTGATATTTGACAGTGATTATTCTGGTTAGATATTCATGAGTCTAACAGCCTCGGGGTAGAAGCTGTTCCTCAGTCTAGTGGTTCTACACTTGATGCTCCTCAAACTCCGTCCTGAGGGGAGTGGGGCAAAGAGTGAGTGTGCTGGGTGAGTGGGGTATTTCATGATGCAGGTGGCCCTCTTCCTGCATCTGGAGGTGTAGATGTCTGTGATAGTGGGGAGACTGACTCCAACATCTTCTGTGCAGCCTCCATGCCACATGTTGATGCTGGAGCACAGGATGCTCTCCACTGCACACCTGTAGAAGGAGGTGAGGACTGAGCTTCTCAGACCAGCTCGTCTCAGCTGTCTGAGGAAGTAGAGTCTCCGATGACCTTTGTTGATCAGGCTGGTGGTGTTGTTGCTCCAGCTGATGTAGTCATTCATTGTGTACTGTGCACCCAAGTAGTTGTAGATGGAGATGACTTCCACCGCAGATCCTCTTATGTTCAGTGGGGTGTGGGTTTGTGTTGTTGTTTGTTGTTAGCTGGACTCACCATTGTTTGTTTGTATGTGTAAAGATTGCTGATATGAAATTTTAAACACAACCCGTTAACTGCTTCCAATCAAATGGCGAATACACTACTCTGTAGGGTTCATGTATATAAGATCTGACTGTGATGAAGTCAGTGTGCCTCACCAGCCATGAACCTCACCGCACGTCACTGGTGTTTACCACATTACTAGGCAGTCCTGAGGCCATTAATCGGTCCCTTTCAGCGGCCAGGCCCAGAGCTGCCACAGTTCTGGGCGTGGATGTAGGATCTACCCATGGACCAGGGTCAGCAGGTCTCTGTCGGGGGGCAACTGCCACGGTGTCCCCTCCAGCAGTGAAATCACCTCTGGGAACCATGCTTTCTGTGGCCACCTTGGGGCTATCAGTATTAGTGAGAGAGCCCCCTGGCGTACACGTTCCAGTGTCGCCTGAAACAGGGGAACAGGTGGAAACACGTAATACAGCCTCCCCGCTAGCCAACTGTACGTCAGGGCATCTGTCCCCAGCGGTGCATCTGTATCCCTTATCGAGTGATACAGGAGGCAGTGCGTGTTGTTGCTGCAAGTGAACAGATCTGCGTCGGCCCTCCCATATCATGCCCAGACCTGGTCCACGATGTATGGGTTCAGCTGCCACTCTGAGAGGAGGAGGGGCCTTCTTGAGAGAGCATCTGCTTTGTGATTCAGCTCGCCTGGGATGTGGGTCGCCCTCAGCGACAAGATCCGGGAGCTGCACCACGTGAGCAGTCTCTGTGTCAACCTGAGGAGGGGCTGGGACCTTGTCCCGCCTTCTCTGTTGATGTAGGAAACTGTGGTCCTATTGTCTGATTTTATCAGGACATGTTGTTGTGCAAACAGCCCCTTCCTGTAAAAGTGTTTCAGAGACAAAAACACTGCTCTGAGTTTCAGGAAATGTATATGGAGCTTGGCCTCCTGCTATTTCCAGACCCCTTGGGCATACTGGTTTCTACAGAGACCTCCCCACCCAGTTTTTGACGTGTCTGTGGTGACCAGGACTCGTGAAAACACTTGCCCCAGCGTGACGCCTTTGCTGAACACTGTGGGAGCCTTCCATGGCTCCAGAGCCTTCATGCACTCTGGGCCAATCAGTATCCCCCTCGTTCGTCGAGGGGGGCAGGTTGCATTTGTTTGTTGATCCATATCAGTAGAGGGTGCATTCTTAATAAGGCCAGAAGCACGTAGACAATAGCTGCTGCCAACAGGCCCAAGAGACGCTGGCATAGCTTGAGAGGCAACCTCTGGCCTAGCTAAAAACGTGCTAGGCAGAGGTGGAGGGATGAAACCTGTGCCTCTGAGAGCCTTGCCCTGTACAAAATGGAGTTGAGCTGTACTCCCAGAAATACGGTAATCTGGGATGGGGTCAGATTGCTTTTTGCCAGGTTTACAACAAAACCTAGAGCTTCCAGGTGAGATATCATCCTCTCTGCGTACTGCTGTGCTTGGCCTCTGTTGTGTCCAAGTATTAGCAGATTGTCCAGATAATTGATAACTATGACTCCTTGACCCCTCAGCGGGGTCAAGGCCACGTCCAGGCATTTTGTGAATTATCTGGGGGCGGTTTTCAGGCCGAAAGGCATTGCCAAAAACTCAAACGCTGTGCCCTCGAAGGCAAAGCGGATATATTTTCTGTGGCAGGGCAGGGTGCTCACGTGGAAGAAAGCGTCTTTCAGATCCACCATGCAGAAGTAATCTCTCGGTCGAACCGAGTGGATGACTTGTCTGAGTGTTAACATCCTGAATTTGTACGTTTTTATTCTTCTGTTCAGACCCCGAGGTCCAAAATGGGCCTCAAGCCCTGATCCGGTTTCGGGACCAGGAAGTACTTGCTATAATGGCCCTTTTTTACATCGTGAGCAGGGACCATTCTATACACTCCTTTCTGCATCATAGTTGAGATCTCATCTCTTAAGACATGAGCACAATCTAGGCTTATGGAAGACGACAGCACCCCCATGAAAGGAGGTGGCCGCTTGTAGAACTGCAGTCGGAGACTAAGGGTGACAGTGGACGTGACCCACGTGCTTGGTTTGCATGCGTTCCAGGCGTTAGCGTGTGCGCTCAGTCTGGAAGGCATGTGTATTCTGTGATGTTTGTATGTCAAAGGAACAGGAGGGAGATGAAAGGCCCCCTCTTGTTCACCCTCCGGGTGACTTGGCTGTCCCTCCGCGGTAGCCGGAGTGTCTGTCTGGTGTTGACAGACCTCTGGCTCCCAGCGGGGGCTCATTGTCTGCCCCGACTGTTCGTGTCTCATGAGGGTCGGGGTGACCATATGTGAATGCTGGCCCCCTCCCTTTATCTGACACATTTTGCATAAAAAGGTGCTGTGTGTTGTTGTTTTTTGAGTTGACACACAGGACATTATGTGCTTTTGAGACTGTATTACTGTGCTTTAAAGAACATGTCTTTATTACATCAACATTTGAGTGATTTTTTTTGTACACACATAGTTTACACCAGATAAACGTGGCTTTCTACACACAAAGTCTGGCTTTAAAAGGTCAGTCTCCCCTTCATCCACATGGGTGGGAGCACCTAAAAAATAGTGAGGCGGCCCTGCATCAGGACGACTTCTGCTTCCGGTCCTTGTTCGTTGAGGAAGACCTCGGTGGGCCTGCCTGACGTGGGACAAATGTGTGCCTTCTCCAGGCCTGGCCAGCCTGGGACTGCCCTGCGGCGGGCTTTGGCCGCTGTTCTCCGTCAAGCGCCGGCCATTTCTATGGAGGGCGACGGGTGGCCGAGTGGTGACAAGGCTGTGCGCCCCTATGTCCACTAGCGTCTTTGGGTTGCACAAAAAGCTTTCTGGGCATCCCCTCACCCAAGGCCTCAGCCTGTTTCCTTATCTGTTCCAACCTGCTCTGAATCTTTTCGAGATCACCACCGAAGAACCCTGTGAGCTCGATGGGATGATGGAGAAACGGGTTCTGTTGGGCCTCTGGCAGGTCTGTCAGTGTTAGCCACAAATGGCGCTGAGTGATGACAATCTCGGCCATACTCCTCCCCTGAGCAATGGCGGCTGTCCCCATGAGGCGAAGGGCAAAGTCTTTCGCCTTGCGGGCCTCCTCCAGAACGTCGGCCGCCTTCTTCTTGTTGGGGGTCTGCTGGAGTTCCTGGAGTTTTTCCGCCAAATATGGTTGCATCATGGCTGAAGCGTTCATGGCGCGGACCGCGAGGCCTTGAGCTCTGTAACACTTTTCGAGCTGGGCGGCCGACACGCGGCAGGCCTTGTTAGGCAGAGTTGGTTTGGAGCCCGAAGTTCTGAGGGCTAAATGTGCTGCCAACATATCCTCCATCTGGGAGATGTTGGCCATGCCAGCTGCCTCCATTCCGGCAACGTCCAGGAACTGGGAGAGAGGCAAAGTCAGTGGAGCCCTGGGTTCAGCCCAGGTACGAGTCAGCTCTGTCTGGAAGTCGGGAAAAATAGGCATCCTGTGCCTCGTGGCCGATTGCTACTTGGCGAATAAGAAGTTCTTCGCCAACCTCGTTACCTGTTGTCGGGGTGGGGGTTCTGGCCAAGTTATCCGCAATGTGTCCGTTGCTCTGCGACACAGTTAGAACAGAGCAGGGACAGACACATCAGTCTCTGGTTGACCTGCCGCGGGGATCTGGGAGAAGTCCTCGTCTTCTCCTTCGTCCTCATTGTCGGCTTTGTCGTCAGTTATTTCGCCCAAGGCTGTTAACGAGAACTCATCTGCTCGTAACAAGTCCCTTGTGTCGAACTCAATGGTGGAGTCCATCAGGGAGACCACCATGTCCATGTTTCCTCCCCAGTCGGCTTGACCGCTGTCCTCCAATTCGACGGCCTCAAGCTCCGCCGTGGGAGTGAGCGTTTCATCAAAGAGCGGTTCCCGCGCCGTGGAGGAGCCGCCCATGGCTTTGACCACAAAGTCCATGCGCCTCCATCTCTTGGCCTCACGTACCTGGTTGCAGTGAGGGCAGGATTCGGGGGAGTCCAACGCAGTTTTCACGTGTAGCATCCCTAAGCAGACAAGACAGGCCTCGTGGGTGTCCGCCGCTGAGAGGGAATAACCACATCTGCTGGGGCAGGCTCGGGAAACGTTCTTGTTGGAGTTCTTCGACTTCCTCTTGTTCTTCTCCAGAGCCATGGCTGAGAAGAAACGTCAAATTGTAGCCAGTTAGCCGTCCGCTAACCGTGGCGAAGACGTCCTCACGTCGAGTTGCTCTCTGTAGCTAGCCGCAACCGTTAGCTACGCAGGTAGCATGGCGCAGCTAACTTCGTCTCGTAGTTGAGCTGCGAAAAGAGCAGAAGAAAAAAACTCGAAATTTAAGTCGACGACACTGGGTTAGCCTCCGCTAACCCAAGTGCTCACAGGAAATTTCTCTGTAACGCTCAGGGCAGGGAGCGAGCTCACCTCCAGTTGAGCAATCCAGTCACAGAGAGTCCTGCAAAGTTCAGGTGTGAAGCGAGGTGAAGGGCAAAAGAGAATGAAGGTGGGGCATCAGCCCCTTTTTGCAAAGAGGGCGGGGCCTGATTGCTGACGCTGACGCCCACCTGCCTTTAGAAAAGGCGTGATTATATTACTTCAGGTGAACCACGCGGCGGCGCAATTCCCATAGTCAATGTGTTGCACTGAGTGTACTGACTGATAAGGGAACCATTGTATTCAAGGAAGAAATGTGGCTGGAAAAAAAAATCCTTAATTATCATAATCGGTGATCACTTGGACATTTGGTGAAATCAAATTGAAGAAAAACAACAATAGCACTCAGGGCTATGTTTAATAGTGAAAGTAAGAACATTTCCCCATGTACAGTGTGAAGGGAACTCAAGGTATTTGGACTGAAGAGCTGTGTAGCTTTAAGAAAACCACTAATCAGTGAAGCTAACTGGAAAAAAGGGCTTCAATTTGCTAGGGAGCATAAAGATTGGACTCTGGAGCAATGGAAGAAGATCATGTGGTATGATGAGTCCAGATTTACCCTGTTCAAGAGTGATGGGTGCATCAGGTTAAGAAGAGAGGCAGGTGAAGTGATGCACCCATCATGCCTATGTCTAGTCATCAATGCAAGATCTTGGTGAAAAATTAATGTAACACTGAATGGAAATAGAGCTTGTGACATTGCAGAAGCTTATTGAAACAATGCCGTAGTGAATGTGTGTCGTAATCAAAGCTAAAAGTGGTCCTACGAAATTAATGTGTGACCGGGGGGTAACTGACTGGACTGCAATAAAAAATATATATATTTTAGCTGTTCCCTTCTTCATGGTTCAACCCTGCAAACTAACTCTCACAAAGACTTGGCAATTATTTTTACACCGGATGCCCTTCCTGACATAAACACAGACTACTGAGCTACCACAGCTCTCTGTGTGGAGCAGAGAGCAGCCATCTAGGGCAACCGGGGGTTTATATGCTAATAATTTTGCAGATACAATTAAGTGACTGCCTTTGATGCCCAGACTTGGCTTAGATTTTAGAGATCAAAAGGTGTGAGGACAATTTGTATTGCAATATTCAACCGAATTATTCCAATTTTTACATTTATTTTATTTTATTGTCGAGTGCAACAACATTGATTTTCATCAAGCAGTCTCAATTGACAACAAAAGTGGGATGCAAAATAAAGTAGATAAGACTCATTCAAATTTGCTAATGGATTTATTTATTTATTTTCTAAATTTTGGACTGAAAATGTATTTGGCATTATCATTTTTCATTATTAATATGTTTAAAAAGCATATGTGTTTCTAAGTCTCTAGATTTTTTTTTTTTACTGCTGACTGCATGTTTGTAACGCAAAATATATAAAATATATGAAAAAAAAAAAATTTAACCTGATTACTTTAGTTATCAGATTACATTTTATTTGAGCTCTCAACTGAACCACTTACAGGAGCTTTAGATGAAATTCATTCATTCATTCAACCTTTATTTAATAATAATAATAATAATAAACTTTATTTGTATAGCACCTTCAATGCCTTGCATTGACCAAGGTGCTTAACAGGATAAAAAGATGAATAAACTGGAACAATAAATCAATGAAAATAGAATAAGAAACAACAGCAATAAAAGAAGGCAATGGAAATAAAAATGCTACATACTAAAATACCATAAAGCTTTTTTGAACAAGTGGAAATAAAAAGGCAATGGAAATAAAAAATGCTACATACTAAAATACCAAAAGTAATAAAAGTTACACACTGAAAGCTTTTTTGAACAAGTGGGTCTTCAGTCTGGTTTTGAACAGAGTCAGATCAGAGGTGGCACGCAGCTCAAGGGGGAGGCTGTTCCAGGCTTTTGGGCCGGCAACAGAAAATGACCGGTCTCCCCATTGTTTGTACCTTGAGCGAGGCACCTCCAGCAGGTGTTGACTGGCAGATCGTATTTAGTCAGGTAAATCTCATTGAGCCTCGAGGGCCCATTTACAAAAGTGACCTGCTACAAACTAAAGAATGATGAACAGCAATGGTAGAATTTCCTTAAACAACAAACAACAGAAAAAAAAAAAGAAAAAAAAAACGTAGGAGAGAAATAGAAAGTGAAACGCAAAGTATCAAAACTAGCAAAACACCACAAGGTAGATGTACAAAATCAAAAACAGGAACATATTTGCAATGGTTTTTGCCAGGTTTCCAAAAGATTCAAATGATGGTCTGTATCTTTATTTTGTACCAGTGGATAATTTTAGTTATCTGATTCCATGTACTGTAATTAGTTATCCTTCCACTACACTCACTGGTCCTGGAATATCACTAACTGTAGCTTCAGATAAAGAGTTTTTGCTGATGATAAGCACAGAAAAATCTATTGGAACTGTTGGTTATTAATTCACGTCAGTGTTGTATTATGATGCAGTCTGCTCCACACACAGACATGCTTATATGAACATACAGGACAAAGCATTAAAACAAAGACATTTTCAAATAACCCAACACAAATTTTAACAGATGTTGAAAATGCCACGTATCATCCTACAAGTTTTGTAACACAAACACTACAGAGGGATGATAAAACTGAACCAGTGCTTCAATTGTATGTATCTACAATTGATATGCGTCATGTTCTGAGCATCATGAGGAAATCACAGTCTGTGACGTATAATGTAAAAAGCTGGATAAAACATAGAACGTCGGCCTGTGTGTTAAAGATAGTGCAGGATGCCTGAGGGTGTGTGACAGCAAACCAGAGCTGCTTGTGTTTTCTCTCTTTCTTTCTGTCCCCTTCTTTTTTATGTTTCTCAACACATTTCAGTTGTCCCCCTTTCCCCTCATTCTCCTTTGCTCCCCACACAGCTGTGTAGCAGCTCTGAGGGCAATGTGAACATACTAAATCTCTCATGGGCTCTCTGTTTTTTACAATTTCTAATTTCTGGAGTCGTGAAGCAAGCTTAGAATATGAAAAATAATGCTACTTTGCAGAAAATACAGAATATTGCATTTAGTGAGTTGGTGTTGCTATAGTTGTTAAGATTAGCATCTGTTTTTATGTCCAAAACTTGAACTGTGTATGCAGTGCTGTTTACTGTGTCTGGCCAATTCCACAGGAAGAACACTTCAGGTAAGCCTATTCAGCACTAATTTGTTATAAATCAAATACGGGTACAAACTACCGGTACTTCAAATGCATATGCTGAACAACACTGCTTTAAATTTTTCACACTTGTCTTTATGGAAAACACTATATGATTTATTGCTAGAGTAAATTTTATCAAGGTGATAACTAATTGCTAGTACAGTATTAAAGTAACATTCTCAGTAAGCTGGAATTAGAACACCCCCCCCCCCACATCATTTTCTGTTTAGATGGCTGCCACACATGGCAAAAATCAATACAGTAAATGCATCATTAACAATTTCATAAGTCATTGCCTCGTTTTAACAGAAATGACTCTTTAGGGTTTGAAAATGCTACATTGCTAATCTTTTGCTTTAATACCTGAGCTGCAATACTAATGCTAGCTTGTACATAATAATAATAATAATAATAATAATAATAATAATAATAATAATAATAATAATAATAATAATAATAATAATAATAATAATAATAATAATAATAATAATAATAATAATAAATAATGTGTTGTGTGTTGTCATCATTGTATGTTCCCATACAATGGCAAAATTGGCTTTCTGCATTTAACCCATCCACCCACAGGAGCAGTGTGCAGTCACAAACAAGTGAAAATGCAATGTGTTGTGGTAAAAAAAAAAAGTCTTTCTTTGGAACAGTGTTACAGCTAACGGTGTTTTTGTTAGCATCCCAATGAAAGTAATGCTGTTAGTTTTTAGTCACCAAAGGCCACTTTTCATGTTTATGTGATTGTTAAAATACAATTAAAAAGTGAAGAAGTGGAACATTTTGTCCGGTTCAAATATAACACAAAAGGGCCAGCTAACACGATAAATAAGGCGCACAAAGAATGGTGTCAATGAATGTAGAAATTGTTATGAAAATAGCTTACTGCTTATTGTAGGGTTTACGTTTTACATATAACAGAGAGCTTAGGTGTATGCACATTTTGTTTCTAAATAATGTTTTGAACCTCTGTTTAACTTGCAAAGAATGAACTAAATAGAGCACATAACATAAAGGTTTTCATAGTGAAATTGGTAAGCATAAGTTGGTTAAAATTCTGGAGAAATTACTACAACTAAGACCAGAAAAATATGACAACATCTTGTATAGTCTGGGGGGAAATTATGATGAAACAATTACGGAGTTGCTAAACATAATTTAGTAAATATTTTCCTACAAAGAAACACCTAAAAGAGAATGTTGTATTTTTTTATTTATCAATTCAGGTCAATGGAGATTCTACTCAGTGCCAAACATTATGGTTCCCAACCCTGGTCCTTGAGGAACACCATTCTGCATGCTTTAATTGTTCCCTGCTTTGACACACCTAATTTGAAAGAATAGGTGATTGACAGTCTTTGGCATAACTAGATAAAGTAATTCAATCACTGAATCAGGTGTGCTGGAGCAGAGAAACAACTACCGTAAAACATGCAGGATGGTGTTCCTCAAGGATGGTATTATTGGGAACCACTGCTCTAACATGTAGAAGGGCTGTTTAGATCATTGGGAGGTCTGCTCTACAGCTGAGCCATGACCACCATCAGACTCTAGTGCCTCATGATTTGCATTTGTGTGTGAATTATTCACAAGTTGTGCTTAATGTAGACTTCTTTGATTAAAACCACAAAAATACAAACGTGCAGATGGACTGCACATTAGAAAAGGAAAACTAAATGAAGTTATACTGTGTATACTGCCAGAGTTTTGAATAGAACAACTGAAGTGACAGTCTTATTAATGTTTGTATTCTAAAGCTGGGGATGAATAACAGTGTGTGAAAGGATTACGCTGCAAAGCGAGACAAATGAGACAACATAAGGTCAAAGAAGATTCTTGACAAAATGTCAAATTGCAATAGGTGGATATGAGTGAGTGTGCAAATCTCCCACCATCTCACATATACACACATTACTTAGCAACAAGATGAGGCTGCTCATGACATGTGGCAAAACCAAAGCAAATTTTGAATCTTTTATAACCAAAACTCAGAACGTGTCCGACACAGGGGCACAGTTGACGAGTTGTCCACTCTCAGATAGAATGTTGCCAGTCGACCTCTGGGCCTTATGTGTGGAGTTTGCATGTTCTTTCAGTGCACGTATGACATTTCACAGGGTACTCCGATATTCTTCCACAGACCAAAACATGCATGTTTGATAAGAGTAAATGTTCCCTCAGTGTGAGTGAGTGTGTGAATGGTTGTTAGACTGGTTTGTCTCAGCGTGGCCCTGTGATCAGTTTGCAACCTGTCCATAGTCCACTCTGCTTCTCACACATGACTGTTGACATCAGGGAGGAGACTGAGGAGTCTCCAGGCTCGAACCAGCAGACTGAGAGACAGCTCTGTTCATCAGGCAGTCAGGATGCTAAACACTCTGCCTGCTCTGCCTCCCCTCCCATTTGAACTGCCTTAACACAAAAAACTTTCTCACACATTACCACTCAACACAAAGATTTTAACACTGGACTCTGTGTCATCAAACGGGTTATTCACTAAACTCTCGGTCATGTGCTCATTCAGTTTGCACTACTTCTCATATTTGCACTAATGTTTGTATTACATTACTGCCTATAGTCATACTACTGTTTACATTCACTGTTTACATTTATTAATACTGTTTACATTTATTACTACTGTTTACATTTATTACTACTGTTTACATTTACACTACTTTTATATCTACACTACTGCTGATACATATACAGTATTCTCTGACTAGCCTTATTTAAGGATGCCCAATGTGCCTTATGTGCCTTACTGCATATGCCACTTTGCCTCTATACCAACATCAACTACCTCATACATATACTGTGTACATTAACTCATATGCTGCTTTGCCACTCTTTGCAAATGTCAATGCTAGAACCTTCAGTTTATTTTATAGATATACTTTTTATACTACTATGCAAAAACTCAGGACAGTATTACACTTTTATTATTTCATTTTATGCTTATGTTCATTAAATGTTTAGTGTTTTAGTGTTGGTGTAAATTTTCATACTTTTATACTACTATGCAAAAACTCAGGACAGTGTTACACTTTTACTATTTTATGCTTATGTTTATTAAATGTTTCAGTGTTTTAGTGTTTAAATGGTTACTGTTGCACCGAGGGACTGAGAGAAACGCAATTTCAATCCTGTGTATGTCCTGTACATATTGCAGTTCTGACAATAAAGTTGACTTTGACCTCTGCGTGTACATGTTTCTGCGTATCGGCTTTTAGAAATGCAGCTGATTTGACCGTCAAAGTGCATTTAATAAGGAAAAGTTAACTGAGACACATCTTTGCTATAATTTCGAGCAAACAAATAATTGTTTTTAAGTGTTAATCTTGTTAAATTCTTGTTAAAGTCCTCCCGTGCACGCTCCTGCGGCCGCCATTTGGCAGCCAATCAATTTTTGACACAACAACGACCCATATTTCCAGGTCGCCAGAGGTGACGCATAACAGATGTGATGTTTACAGTGAAGCAACATATTTATGGATTTTTCCACTTTATTAGACATATTTTGACTGATGCGACTTATAGGGTGGTGCAACGTGTACGGCGGAAAATACGATAATCGTCTTATTTCAACGCGGGACGCTTGTGAACAATAACGTTCTCTCTGTTACCTTGGGTGAAGGCGGGTGGTTCTCGTCATCAGAGAAGGAGGGCGAGCNCAAAACATGCATGTTTGATAAGAGTAAATGTTCCCTCAGTGTGAGTGAGTGTGTGAATGGTTGTTAGACTGGTTTGTCTCAGCGTGGCCCTGTGATCAGTTTGCAACCTGTCCATAGTCCACTCTGCTTCTCACACATGACTGTTGACATCAGGGAGGAGACTGAGGAGTCTCCAGGCTCGAACCAGCAGACTGAGAGACAGCTCTGTTCATCAGGCAGTCAGGATGCTAAACACTCTGCCTGCTCTGCCTCCCCTCCCATTTGAACTGCCTTAACACAAAAAACTTTCTCACACATTACCACTCAACACAAAGATTTTAACACTGGACTCTGTGTCATCAAACGGGTTATTCACTAAACTCTCGGTCATGTGCTCATTCAGTTTGCACTACTTCTCATATTTGCACTAATGTTTGTATTACATTACTGCCTATAGTCATACTACTGTTTACATTCACTGTTTACATTTATTAATACTGTTTACATTTATTACTACTGTTTACATTTATTACTACTGTTTACATTTACACTACTTTTATATCTACACTACTGCTGATACATATACAGTATTCTCTGACTAGCCTTATTTAAGGATGCCCAATGTGCCTTATGTGCCTTACTGCATATGCCACTTTGCCTCTATACCAACATCAACTACCTCATACATATACTGTGTACATTAACTCATATGCTGCTTTGCCACTCTTTGCAAATGTCAATGCTAGAACCTTCAGTTTATTTTATAGATATACTTTTTATACTTTTTATACTACTATGCAAAAACTCAGGACAGTATTACACTTTTATTATTTCATTTTATGCTTATGTTCATTAAATGTTTAGTGTTTTAGTGTTGGTGTAAATTTTCATACTTTTATACTACTATGCAAAAACTCAGGACAGTGTTACACTTTTACTATTTTATGCTTATGTTTATTAAATGTTTCAGTGTTTTAGTGTTTAAATGGTTACTGTTGCACCGAGGGACTGAGAGAAACGCAATTTCAATCCAGTCCTGTACATATTGCAGTTCTGACAATAAAGTTGACTTTGACTTTGACTTTTGATGAAAAGCACCGGCGACCTCTGCATCCCAAAAAGGAGAAGCTTACGTTGAATTCCGATTGAACAATTATTGCTTCAATAAAATTTGGGCATTATTATACTCAGCACACAGCTTTTCTTGTCTTAGATGAAGAGTGAAGATAGAAACTTTCCACACAGAAAGAACGAAGCTCCAAATGAATTGTGGCAGAAAATCCTAAGAATGCAGTGAAGCTATGTCATCAGCTCCTTCTAATCAGGTGAATGCATGGCCTGGTACCCTCGGATTCAGTTGGACGATGGATAGAGCAAGACTGGTGTGTGTGTGTTTGACTGTGTCTATGTAAGTGTGTCAAATTTTCCTTCACACATTAAGAGACATTTCACAGTTTTCCCATTGTACGATCACAAACAAGCTCACACTGCAACTCACATATGCTTTCTTTTCTCTCATTTTCTCTCCTAATCAATGGTTGCCTACACACTCATTTTCTTTTCAGACATGCTTATACTACTAATAAATCCATTTTTTTATCTCAGGTTTTTGAGCGTTTACTGTTTATTTCGATTTTCTGCCGTCATTTGCCATTTCTATAATACAAAACTAGCTGTTAAGGTATGACTAGTCCTTTGTCTTTTATTTGTTTTGTTTTTGTTCAAGTTTAATAATAATTGGACCAAATTAGGTCGGATGCTCCATCGGAAACATGAGTTTCACTTTAAAATTGCTTCAGATATGAAACACTGTTACATGAAATTGGATTTTTTTTCTTCTACACTGAGATTAGGCACTCACTGCATCGAGGCTGTTCAGGGTGATGGGGGAGCTGGTGCCTATTTTCAGGAGTACAGGTGTGAGAGGTGGGGTGAACCCATATCACAAGTCCATTTCAGGACCATGTAGAAACCAATGAAACAAACAACCGTTCACACTATCCTGATGCATGCTCAATAATCCAGGTAGAAAAATCTTTAAAAAACCTAAGTCTGGTCCTCTGGAATGTCTAGAGGACAAGACTTAGTTTTTTTAACCCTCCTGTTATGTTCGTTTCTGAGGTAGAGCAATAATGTTCGTGGGTCAATTTGACCCGGGGAGTGTTTAATCATGTAATAGTGTCAGAAACCCAAAAAATCCTAAAACATTTTTGTATCTGATTATTAACTCCAATACTAACCATATCAGTCAATATTTGTGAAATGATGTTTTTTTTTTTCTCATAAATAAAGGATAATGACGACGACTAACTCATTTGGACATAAAATATGTGATTTACATTTTTTATGTTTGCTGAAAAAACCTACACATACAAAAAAAACAATAATTATCCTTGAAATTGATTTTTGTAAAAAAAATTATATTACATTTAAAAAATATATTCAAAGGGTGATCTTTATTTTTTCATTCATTCATTCATTCAACCTTTATTTATACAGGCTAGCCTCGTTGAGTCACGGGGACTCATTTACAAGAGGAACCTGTCTCACTCACACCAAACAACCATCCACTCTCACACTCACACCTAGGGTCAATTTAGAGTCACCAATCAGCCTAACAAGCATGTTTTTTGGTCTGTGGGAGGAAACCGGAGTACCCGGAGGAAACCCACGCATGCACGGGGAGAACATGCAAACTCCACCCAGAAAGGCCCCGGACCGGGATTTGAACCGGCAACCTTCTCGCTGAGAGGCAGCAGCTCTACCAGTTGTGCCACCGTGCTGCCCAATTTATAATTGAACTTGAGACACATATACTGTTCTGGGTCAAATTGACCCGCTCATTAAAATCAAGACAAATGAGGCATGAAGATTTGTATTGAAATTAAACTTTATACATATACAACCACTGTTTTTTGAACCAGAAATGAACAAAACAACAAAATAAGATCTTAGGAACACTAGATGAAGACCACTGAATTTCACCATTTTTTGACATGTACCGTAAACACCGGTGTATAATACGCTCCGGTGTATAATACGCTTTGGCCAATATTTGGAAATAAATCAGAAAAATCGGTAGATAATACGCTTCGGTGTATAATACGCGCTGCCGTGACAGTCTTTTTTATGGCCACTAGATGGCGCCAGGATACGCCTCCAGGTACAGTCTGCAGGTAAACAGACTACAGGGTGCATTAGCGCCCATAGCGGCCGAAACTGGTACTGCACCATTTTTAGGCCAAAATGAAAAACAGCGAATCAGAGCCAAAAATGGGTCTAAAAATATGGGAAAAAATCTGTAGATAATACGCTTCGGTGTATAATATGCAGGACATTCAAATGAGCAATAAAAGTGCGTATTATACACCGGTGTTTACGGTATGTCTTGCTTGGAGAAACATGAATATCACTTTCATCAGTTGGTTCATAATCGGAATCATCAGACTCAGAATATACCTCAATACTGTCTTCAGCTTCAGACACCTCCTCTTCTATTTCACTGTCATGATCAATGAGAAGATCCAACACTTCCAGGGCTGTAAACTTTTTTTTCCTGCTGCTCATTTCCTGACCTCTGACAGTGACAATATCACATGTACCTTCAGTGTGTAATGTGTTTAGGACTCCCTTGCAGAGAGTATTTATGCCCTCCCACCCCTCCCCTTCTGCTGAGTGTCCACTCAGTGTGGGTGGAGTTTTCCCACGGGAACAGAAAAGGTTCCCGTCAAAAGTTGTATAAACACCTGCTTTCTCACAGTTTCCTTGTGAAGTAAAGAGAATAGTGAGAAAGTGGGTTTGTGTGCATGCATGTGTGCATGTGTGTGGTGTGTGCGTGCGCACATGTGTGTGTGTGTGTGTGTGTGTGTGTGTGTGTGTGTGTGTGTGTGTGTAGTGAAATATGTCTCATAGTTTCAAGGAAACAAATAGAATTTGATTTTTTTACCCTTTTTACCCTTCAATTTGACTGCCGGGTCAAATTGACCCGAACAGTATCGATGTAACAAGTAGACGCAGGGGGTGGTACAAATGTGTAAAGTGAATCATTTTCAATTTATATGTTGATTGGAACTACAGTATTAAGACAAATAGAAAAAGTTTCATGCAGAAAAAATATTCTTAACTATTTAAAAAAATATATTCAACTTTAAAACGGGTCAATTTGACCCGCAACATAACAGGAGGGTTAAAACCATTCACACTCTTCCTCACACCTAGTGCAAAGTTAAAGTTACCATTCATCCTAAATGCATGTTTCAGGTCAGTAGGAGGAAACCAGAGTACTCGGAGAAAACCAGCTTGTGTGCTGTAAGAGCATACAGTCTCCACCCAGAAAATAGAAGGCGATCCTGCAATCTTGCTGTGAGGTTAAACTCAAACCACAGCCTTAAGCAGGAAAAGAAAAGAATGGATGGATGGATAAGGGCCTACAAATACCCTAAACATGTCTCTATCAGTTTGACGTGACTGTTTTTCTTTAGATTAGTTCAACTTAGTTTTGTACATTTAGGTAGAGTTGTGAAGATGCAGTTCAGATGCACACCAGCTTGGTCTAAAGGTGTCCTGTAACTGTGACCTCAGCGGTCAGAGATGCTTTGAGTTGAAGTAGAAAAAAAATCAGAACACAAATGGATGGATGGGTGGGTGGATGGATGGATAGATAGATAGATATGGTAAATGGAGCTTATTTATATAGCGCTTTCTAGCCCCCTGTGAGGAGCCCCAAAGCGCTTTACAATACCAACCATCCACCCATTCATACACGCATTCATACACCGGTAGCGGCAGACTGCCATGCAAGGCGCCTTTCCAGTCCTACCGGGAGCAACTCGGGGTTAAGTGTCTTGCCCAGGGACACAACGACACATGGTGTGGGGAACCGGGATTCGAACCTCCAACCTTCCGATCAGGGGACGACTGCCATTACCACTACGCCACGGCCGCCCCAGATAGATAGATAGATAGATAGATAGATAGATAGATAGATAGATAGATAGATAGATAGATAGATAGATAGATAGATAGATAGATAGATAGATAGATAGATAGATAGATAGATAGATAGATAGATAGATAGATAGATGGATGGATGGATGGATGGATGGATGGATGGATGGACATGTAATGGTAAATGGACTGCACTTATGTAGAACCTTTCTATCTTCTCAAGATATTCAAAGGACTTTACAACACATTCTGTGCCCTCACTTACCCATTCATACAGCACTCTACTGGATCTTTACAAAGACTAATCAGAGCTTTATTGCATTCATACACTGATGGAACACACATTGGAGGCAATGGGGGGTTCAATGTCTTGCTCAGGGACACTGTGACTGAAGTCAAATCCCCAACTCTTGCATTGGAGGATTACTGCTCTAACCACTCAGCCACAGCTGCCCCAGTAGATCGATGGTGTTATGTAGGCAAATGAATGCAGAATACATACAGAACAGTGGGCAAGTGAGTTCATGTGTAGGCATGTGAGCGCAAATGCAGTACTGTGTGTGTGTGTGTGTGTGTGGGCATGAAGGGATCAATCAGCTTGTGTGCCTGCGAGTGGTGATGTGTTGGTGCACGTATATGTGGCTGCTTGAGTCTCTGTGGCTCACCTTCCAGGCAGCAAGTCCTCCAGAGGCCCGAGTGCGTCATCACCTCCTCGTTCTTTTTGCTGGTCTCGTTCTCGTTGGTGCTCTTGACCTTGCAGACGCCGCGCGAGTACAACCAGTAGTCTGTGCCCACGGCGATGGTCATGAGGCTGAAGGCAGCAAAGGCCCCCACCGTAGTCAGCAGCATCTGAACCCCGCGGTCAAACACGCCCATGTTGCCACATTCCACGAAAGGGGGGCCCCCTTTCCTTTTGATATACAGGAAGTAAATATTTGTGAGTTTGCGTCGCCACGCCAGCTCGGAAAACGGGGGGTGGGCTGT
>JBBPBX010022221.1:25127-41617 GCA_038048925.1 Garcialebias charrua
GGGCGCTAGCAAACAGGTGAAAAAAACAAGATCGAGGTAAAGATTTAAGATGGCGTTTGGCTCGACAGACGAGTCAAACACACTTTGGCAACATCAATAGCACCCTAAGCCGTTGAGCTTTCTGAATTTGGAACTTGAAGCAGCGCAAAGTTGCCCTGCTCTGGGAAAAAAATAAACGCTGACCTAAAAACTCAGGCTTCCAGCGGATCCCACAAGAGACCTGGTCTGGGATCTGGGCCTACTTTCTTGAGTTTGAAGGCCCCTAAATGTCAAACTCAGAGAAAGGCTGAAATCATGGGAAGATACCAGACTTTGTTCAGCTCTTTTTAACTTTCTGACCTGATTAAAGACGTTACAATCATCACAGCATCAACTAATATGAGTGAACTTTTGATTCATCCCTCATGAACCCCTTTGCACAGCTTCCTGCTCACACACACACACAGACACACTTCCTAACCTAAACTTTCACACACTTGTACATGGACAAACACCCGGATGCACACAGTTTGAATTAATTCATACTGAACAGGGATGGAGCAAAGAGGTGGTGGGGGTGGAGTGCGGTTAAGGCTAACACAGTTGACTGCCTGCTTACTTTACCTCTTTACCCTCCCTCCATCTAAGCAAAAACAGAGCCCTGAGATGAAAGATAACAATTCAAAGATGGGGTTAGGCTGCTTCTGTTAATTATAAAGGTTGATCTCTAACCTAAACTGAATTTTGGTTGGAAAGAGGGTGATGGAAGACAAGCAAAGATGGACAGGCAGAGTGCAGAACGTATTGAGAAAACTAGTACTGGATGTGCTAAACGAAATGAGAGAACAGAATCAATCCAGCAGGTTCAAGCATGCATTCAAAATCAAGGACAGAAAGCTAAAAAATGCTCAATTTCAGCCGGTACCAAGACCGCCATCAGACCCATTCCTTGGATGATGGAGAATTAAAAGGTGGTGGGGGTAAAGGGTTGATAAGCTCCTTTCTCTTAAAACATTAAACTAAGATGGGGGAAAAAAAGAAGGGGGGAGAACTGCTTTGAAAAATCAAACTGCAGCCTGGTTAGTTTTCCTTTTTCCTAAAATTACGATCCCCAGTTTCCATATGTGGTCCCTAGACCTTTCTCTGGCAACCGCGGAAATCTGCTGTCAGGGGATGAAGGGGCCAGCGACGGAACGGCGTGCAGAGAGGGGCGCATCCAGGCGGAGAGGCCGAGCATCACCGGGGCACGGAGCCGGTCGCAGGGGGAGGACGACACGGAGGGATGGACGCAGCTTCCCGGAGCCTCGCGAGCTCTTCCTCCCGCATCCAAAGCGATGCTGGACGGCTACATTAACGACCAACCGGCGCGCGGCGAGCGCACACAGCCACTCACTGTCATCACGTGAAGATGATCAGACATGATCAAAAAGATGTGATTTTTCTTTCTTTCTTATTAGTATTTGTAAAGAGATGCTGGCAGGCGTGGATGGGAGGGATTAAAGCAACAACAAAAAAAGAAAAGAAATGCTCAAATCGAGCAACACATCAATCCTTGGTTTTCTTCTTCGCAGAGCTGAGATAGAAGTGGAGAAAAGAGAGGAGGAGGAGGAGGAGGAGGCGGAGGAGGAGGAGGAGGGGGTGGGTTATGGTTAGAAGCAAAGGATGAAAAAACAAAACAAAACAAAAAAAAAGCTACACAACCAAAGAGCCAAGGAAAGAGAGAAAGATGTTTCGTGCGCAGCGGCAGCTTGAGCAAAAACAAGCGCATTCCCTCCCTCCCCAATAAACAAAATGTAATAGCTAATAATAATAATAGTAATAATAATAATAATAATAATAATAATAATAAATGGACAGTTTCAAATCAGAGATGAAGTTCTGTGGTGCCACCCCCTTTCTGAACAAGTTTTCAGAGCACTTGTTTGAGGAATCATTTGCCTCGTTTGTTCCTTTTCAAAGTGCTGAATTTTAAACTTTTAACAAAAAAATGCACAACAGCCGTGAAAGAAAAACATTTTAGTTAATGAATTCATAAAATACTAAACAATGTAGAATAATGTGACGCAAGTGCAATTTAAAAGGTTACAAAATTGTGATTCTCAACAAATAGGTAAATTTATAATACAGGTAGTCCCCGACTTACGAGCGCCACGAGGTCCCGGACTTACGAATATGCATCTCATTAAAAAAAAAAAAAATATATATATATATATATATTTTTAATAAATGAATACATGTACAGTACTGCACAGTCACCAAGTACTTAGCCTATCCTAACACAGTTATTAAAGATGAAATAGTGAGTTGAGTTGTCTCCCTTTCACATAAAGGGGGCTCAGGGTCCCTCCGCGTCACATACTTGATGCGTCGGGTCGCCCCTTCTCATCATTATTTGGTTTGTTTGGGGTTTGGGGGTCAAATAAAAACTGAATGGTTAAGTTTAGGGTTTGTTATCAGGTTAGGCCTAAGGTTTAAATTTTGAGAGAGAAATGCATCATGTTGCTAAAAAAAAAAGTAGATATCCAAACCGGAAGACAAGATCACAGTATAACATTCAATGAGATTACCCTACACACCAAATAATGATGAGAAGGGGTGACCCGACGCATCAAGTATGTGACGTGGAGGGACCCTGAGCCCAAACATCAATATATGATGAGTAAGGAGTGAGAATGAGTTGTAAAGGGAGCTAGCTCCCTTTATGTGAATGGAGCCTGCTGGGGAGGAGGGAGACAATTCAACTGACTCCTTAACTGTGTTAGGATAGGCTAAGTGCTTAGTGACTGTACAGTACTGTACTGAACATTTATCTATTTATAAATAAATAAATAAAAATATATACTGTACTGTACAGTATATTTTTAATAAATAGATAAATGTACAGTACTGTACAGTCACCAAGCACTTAGCCTATCCTAACACAGTTTTTAAAGATGAAGGAGTGAGTGGAATTGTCTCCCTCCTCCATGCAGGCTCCATTCCCATAAAGGGAGCTAGCTCCCTTTATGTGAAAGGGAGACAATTAAACTCACTCCTTCATCTTTAAAAACTGTTAGGATAGGCTAAGTGCTTGGTGACTGTACAGTACTGTACATGTATTCATTTCAAAAAAAAAAAAAAGTTTTTTTTTTGGTGATCCTACTTACGAATTTTTGACATACGAGCGCCCCCTAGGGACGGAACTCGCTCGTAAGTCGGGGACTACCTTACAACGTGATTTATTAGGCTTAGGACAACTTTATATTTTCAAAGTCAAAGTCAAAGTCAACTTTATTGTCAGAACTGCAACATGTACAGGACATACACAGGACCGAAATTGCGTTTCTCTCAGTCCCTCGGTGCAACAGCAACCATCCAACACCAAACACTAAAACATTTAATAAACATAAGCATAAAATAGTAAAAAAGTGTAATACTGTCCTGAGTTTTTTCATAATAGTATAAAAGTATGAAAATTTACACCAACACTGAAACACCAAACACCCAATGAACATAAGCATAAAATGAAATAATAAAAGTGTAATACTGTCCTGAGTTTTTGCATAGTACAGTAGTATGAAAAGTATAAAAACGTAAATCTATAAAATAAACTGAAGTTTCTAGCGTTGACATTTGCAAAGAGTGGCACAGCAGCATATAAGTTGATGTACACAGTATATGTATGAGGTAGTTGATGTTGGTATAGAGGCAAAGTGGCATATGAAGTCCCATTTTGGTCCCAAATGAAAAAATAAAATAATAATAATAATAAAGATAAATATATTAGACTTCTTTAAATTGTGAACATTTTGCAGGTTTGAGTTTTTGCCTAAAAAGCTGACACCAGTTTAGATATACAACCTACAGGAGCGGCTGTGGCTGAGTGGTTAGAGCCCTCGTCCTCCAATGCAAGAGTTGGGGGTTCGATTCCACCATCAGTGATGTGCCCAAGTGTCCCTGGGCAAGACATTGAACTGCTCATTGTCTCTGATATGTGTCCCATCGGTGCATGAATGTGATAAAACACTGATTATTCTTTGTAGATACTGTATATAGTAGAGTGCTGAATGGCTAAATGAAGGCACCGATGATATCTTGACAATATAGAGAAGTGCAGATGACAATCTCACTCTCAACGTGGAGAAGACAAAGGAGATTGTTGTGGACTTCAGGAAGAGGGATGCACAACATGCCCCTCTGACCATCAACAGCACCGCAGTGGAGAGAGTGGACAGCACCAAGTTCCTGGGAGTGCACGTCTCGAAGGACCTGTCCTGGAGCAGGAACACTGCATCACTGGCCAAGAAGGCTCACCAGCGCCTCTACTTTCTCCGCAAGCTGAAAAGGGCTGGAGCTTCAACCCCCATCATGAGCACCTTCTACAGAGGTGCCATAGAAAGTGTCCTGACCAGCTGCATCACTGTGTGGTTTGGTGCATGTACTGCATCCTGCCGCAAGAGCCTCCAGCGCATCGTGAGAGCAGCTGAGAAGATCGTCGGCACCTCCTTGCCCTCACTGCAGGACTTACACAGCAAACGCCTCACTCGGAAAGCCCTCTGCATGGCAGGTGATCCCACACACCCACTACACAGCTGCTTCAGACTGCTGCCATCAGGGAGGAGACTGAGGAGTCTCCAGGCTCGTACCAGCAGACTGAGAGACAGCTCTGTTCATCAGGCAGTCAGGATGCTAAACACTCTGCCTGCTCTGCCTCCCCTCCCATTTGAACTGCCTTAACACAAAAAACTTTCTCACACATTACCACTCAACACAAAGATTTTAACACTGGACTCTGTGTCATCAAACGGGTTATTCACTAAACTCTCGGTCATGTGCTCATTCAGTTTGCACTACTTCTCATATTTGCACTAATGTTTGTATTACATTACTGCCTATAGTCATACTACTGTTTACATTCACTGTTTACATTTATTAATACTGTTTACATTTATTACTACTGTTTACATTTACTGCTGATACATATACAGTATTCTCTGACTAGCCTTATTTAAGGATGCCCAATGTGCCTTACTGCATATGCCACTTTGCCTCTATACCAACATCAACTACCTCATACATATACTGTGTACATTAACTCATATGCTGCTTTGCCACTCTTTGCAAATGTCAATGCTAGAACCTTCAGTTTATTTTATAGATATACTTTTTATACTTTTTATACTACTATGCAAAAACTCAGGACAGTATTACACTTTTATTATTTCATTTTATGCTTATGTTCATTAAATGTTTAGTGTTTTAGTGTTGGTGTAAATTTTCATACTTTTATACTACTATGCAAAAACTCAGGACAGTGTTACACTTTTACTATTTTATGCTTATGTTTATTAAATGTTTCAGTGTTTTAATGTTTAAATGGTTACTGTTGCACCGAGGGACTAAGAGAAACGCAATTTCAATCCTGTGTATGTCCCGTACATATTGCAGTTCTGACAATAAAGTTGACTTTGACGTTGAAGTGTTATATAAGCACAGTCCATTTACCATTTACAATGTATCCAACAGTGATCTCTGTTTTGTTGTTTGAAAATAGCATATGTGTATGGGGCAACATATCAGTGTCATTTCAAAGCTATAAAACTGTACAATAAAATGAAGGGTTCAGTTAGAGAAATGCTATAAATTTTAAGGTTTCTATTGGCCTGTCATCTTCCCACCATCTCCATTAAAGCCCCAAACCAAGCCTCACCCCACCGGTTCACCTTTGACCTTGCTAATGTAGAGCAAATCCCTCAGATGTCTTTGCAAGCCTATTGTCTTAAAACAATTTACAAAACAATCAGTTTATTAATTGTTGTACATGTGAGATAGATCATAACGGCTCCATTTTATGAGACGGCTGATTAAAAAAAACATTTAAAAAAGAAAAGAAAAGATAAGCAACTTTTCAGAGCTCCTGTTAGTCTCACTTCAACAGCTCTGTATCTGACACTTTGCCTCCTAATAGAAGACATTATTTTCCTGACAGGGATCAATAAAGTGTCACTTTGTTATCAGAGCTGTGTTATTATTTTCCATCCAGGCTGCTGTCGTGTATTTCAAATTCTAAAGAATGTGGGGAGAGAGAGACGAGAGTGGGGGAAAGCAGTGATTGTAAAACACCTGAGTGAGCAGTTAAGGGCTTGGAAGGCTTGAACAGAAGTAGATGAATTAGGCTGTAAAACCCACTGATCCATGCTCCATGTGTTTGACTCTGCCTTATGTTTCATATCCTTTAGAAAAGAACATGTACCGGTAATACTGTCATAACTGCTCAGATGTATTTCTTGTAATTTAGACTTGGCTATTAAAATAATCTGCTTCACAGTAACACATGCAAGGAGAAGTTTTGTACATTACTCTTATTTTAATTACATCTTTACTGTACTGTAGTTTATTGTTAACAATGTCTATTGTTTTGTTGTCTGAACTTCACATCTGCCTTCAACACCATGATCCCCCAAACCCTGATGGACAAACTGTTCACACTAGGACTGGGTCCTTCCATTTGTAACTGGGTCCTAGACTTCTTAACAAACAGACCTCAGTCAGTGAGGATCCACAACTTCTCCTCCTCCTCCTCCTCCACCATAACCCTCAGCACTGGCTCTCCTCAAGGATGTGTGTTGAGCCCTCTCCTGTTCACTCTGCTCACATATGATTGTGCAGCTACCCATCCAGGCTGTCATATTGTAAAGTTTGCAGATGATACAGCTGTGGTGGGATGCATCACAAACAATGATGAGTCCAGCTACAGGCAGGAGGTGGAACACCTGGAGAGCTGGTGCAAAGAGAATAATCTTCACATGAATGTGAAGAAGACAAAGGAGATGATTGTGGACTTCAGAAGGAACAAACACACCCACACCCCACTGAACATAAGAGGATCTGCAGTGGAAGTGGTCTCCAGCTACAAATACTTGGGTGTACACATGAATGATAACCTCAGCTGGAGCAACAACACCACCAGCCTGATCAAGAAAGCTCATCAGAGACTCTACTTCCTCAGACGGCTGAGACGAGCTGGTCTGAGAAGCTCAGTCCTCACCTCCTTCTACAGGTGTGCAGTGGAGAGCATCCTGTGCTCCAGCATCAACGTGTGGCATGGAGACTGCACAGCTGCAGAAAGAAAAGCTCTACAGAGAGTGGTGAAGGCTGCACAGAAGATGTTAGAGTCTGTCTCCCCACTATCACAGACAGTTACACTTCCAGATGCAGGAACAGAGCCACCTGCATCATGAAGGACTCCACTCACCCAGCACACACACTTTTTGCCCCACTCCCCTCGGGAAGGAGGTTAAGGAGCATTAAGTGTAGAACCACTAGACTGAGGAACAGCTTCTACCCTGAGGCTGTTGGACTCAATAATATCTAACCAGAATAATCACTGTGAAATATCACAACATGTTGCTGCTGATCTGTTTCATGTTGCTGCTGATCTGTTTCATGTTGCTGCTGATCTGTTTCATGTTGCTGCTGATCTGTTTCATGTTACTGCTGATCTGTTTCATGTTACTGCTGATCTGTTTCATGTTGCTGCTGATCTGTTTTATGTTGCTGTTGATCTGTTCATGTTGCTACTGATCTGTTTCATGTTACTGCTGATCTGTTCATATTGCTGCTGATCTGTTTCATGTTACTGCTGATCTGTTCATGTTGCTGCTGATCTGTTTTATGTTGCTGTTGATCTGTTCATGTTGCTGCTGATCTGTTTTATGTTGCTGTTGATCTGTTCATATGGCTGCTGATCTGTTTCATGTTGCTGCTGATCTGTTCATATTGCTGCTGATCTGTTTCATGTTACTGCTGATCTGTTCATGTTGCTGCTGATCTGTTTTATGTTGCTGTTGATCTGTTCATGTTGCTACTGATCTGTTTCATGTTGCTGCTGATCTGTTCCCTTTCAGTTCGGTCTCTCGGTGCAACATACTTGCTATGGGAATTGCGCCCCAGCGCGATTACCTGAAGGAATACATTCACGCCTTTTACGGCAGGGGGCGTCACCCCGCGCCAGAGGTACCCCCCTTTAGGTACTTAGGCGACTGACGCCCCTCCATCTTCCTCTTTTTTGCCCTTCACCTCGCAAAACCTGAACTACCTCTCTTCGCGGGACTTCTCTGCTGCTCCATCGCTCAACTTGAGGTGAGCTCGCTCCCTGCACAGAGCGCACAGAGAATTTTTCCCTGCGTACTGCTGGGCTAGCTAAATTTCTATAACCTCGAAGTTTTCTTCTCTCCTCTCTCCACAGGTTGCTTTGCTCAACGGCGTTATAACTGTGCCACAACCGCTACCCTGGCTAATATAAGCTTAGCGGGCTAGCCAGCGAAAGCGACACGACGGAGGAGACACTCGGACAAAGAAGTAAAAGGATACTGGAAGGTCTCGCTCACCTTATCTCGGACATGCCTTAGAAGAAGGGAAATCGAAAGACAAAACTTCAAAGGAAAGCCAGCGGGACGGCGTGCCCAACCTCGCGCGTCTGTCCCAGTGGCTGTGGATTTTCACTCGCAACGACGGACACCCATGAGGCCTGTCCAGTCTGCCTGGGTATATTTCATGCAAGACAAGCTCTGGACGCGCCCGACTCTTGCCCACACTGCAGCCAGATGCTGGACGCAGTGCTACGGCAGCGCGTGGACCTCGTGGCTAAGGCCATGGGAAGCTCAGCTGGTCCACAGGACCCAGACACCACAGAGACCCTCACTCTGACCCCAGAGCTCGAACACATGGCTCTACACGACAGCACGCACGTCAAATGGGGCGACATCCCTGACCCGCTTGCTCCCATGGTGGACCTAACAGTCGAGTTCGACACCAGAGGCATGATGAATGAAGACGAGATCTCCATCTCAGCCTCGGGCAAATTTTCAGCGGAGGAACCAGAACTCGAGATCGAGGATCCGGGAGAGGACCTCCCCAGGACCCCGATACCTGCGCTCTCTGAAACGGACTTCTCCATCCCGGCCCTGTTTGACCTGTGCTACAGAGCAACGGACGCGTTGAACATCCCCTGGCAGGTACCCCCACCTCGTCAACAGGTCACGAGGCTGGCGGGGAACTATTTTTATTCAAAACAACAGGCTGCAACAAGGTAAAGGATGCCCGTGTTCCCAGACTTCCTCACGGAACGAACCCGCACCTGGCCTCAGCCACGAGCGCCCATGCTACTCCCTCTCTCACAATTCCTCGACGTGGAGGGCATGGATCAGGTGGGAATAGCTAATGCACCTCAGATCGAGGACACGCTAGCATCCCACCTAGCTCCCAGATCATCAGGAACAAAACCAACTCTCCCTAGCAAAGCTTACAGAGCCTCAGCGTCGCTTCTCGAGAAGTGCTACAGAGCTCAAGGACTCACGGCGCGCGCCATGAACGCGTCCGCGATGATGCAGGCTTACCTCGCAAAAAAACTCCAACAACTGTAGGAAACCTCGGATAAGCAAGCTGCTGCCGAATTACTGGACAAAGCCAGTAGAGCTACAGACGTTGTCCTCTGTATGATGGGTACAACTACTGTGGCTCAGGGCAGAGGTATGGCGAAAGTGGTCATCGCGCTCCTCCACCTGTGGATGACGTTGACGGATTTACCGGAGGGACAAAAGGTGCCTTGACTCTACCACTCGATAAAAGCGGAGGGACTTTTTGGCCAGACTTTGGAGCAAATCCAAACCAAGCTGGACCAAAGGTGCAAGCAGGCTGAAGCTCTCAGGGTGGGCATCCCTCGTCGGAGTTTCGCCCCCCCCCCCCGAGAGCCCACTGGAAGCAAACCCGCATAGCCACGGCACCGCTCGATGACGCGTGCGCCACCGCAGAAGTGGACAGCATACGAGGAGGAGCCTCGGCAGAGACCCCCGCCGAACCAACCTCGCTCCGAGCACGCATGGACTAAAAATAGGTTTGTCCCACGCCAAGCGAGCAGGCATAGGGCCTCCTTGGCGAACCGGGACACTCGTCAAAAACGTGCCTGATGATCCAGGCTCACGTTTACATTTCAGACGGCCTCCCGCCCACACGGTAACAGGAGTGTTCGCACCTTGTTCAGACTTTATTTGTAACAAAGTACAAATGGCTGATAACTCTGTTGCATGCACAAACCATGTTCTCCCTGCTGTGAGTGACATCAAAGCATGTATGTCGTTGCACGTAAGCACAAATAGAACTCATAAAACAACACATCCCTGTTTTATTGGAAAAAAAAACAACAACACACCAACACAAATAACGTCAATAGTACGGGCCTCTGGCCTGTCGGCTGTCATAAAGGGGGGGGGGGCACATCCCCCTCCCTCACGGCTCATGGGGTGCCCCAACCTATTCAATAAGCCCCAACAGGGTGCCTCTGAACCTGTCTCCAGAAGACAGACCCAGAGCCGTCTGCGAACAGACCCTACACCTCTTGCTAAGACAGGTGGGAAAGGGCACGTGTCCCAGCCCCCGCTCCATTAGGAACAAGGGGCCGGCTAATACACTAACCAGACGACCACGTGACAGGTTTGCACCACAGGAGAGCATGTCGGACGCCCCAAGGCAGACACATTTTTCACACCCTCTAAAGCCCGAGATACACTGAAGCGTCCTCCGTATACACGCGTATACGCGCATATTTTGTGCGTATGTTTTTGCTGCTATACTTCAAGAAACTATCAGCTTTCAAACACTCTCTTTCTCCTTGTTGTAATATGAGCAGCAGCACACGGAAGGGACTCAACTGAGCTCGCTGATTGGTCACTTGCTGACACGCCTACTGAATTGATTGACAGCGCTCAGTCAGCTGAAAGTGAAACCTAGTCAGCTGAAAGTGAAACCTTTAACATGAGCAGCTCGCTGGACTTCTGCGGTGTTCTGATGCGGTGTTTCTACTATATATGTTATAAAAAGTTCTCTCAGAAATAAAAATAATAACAGGGAGCGCTTTTCCTGCAGCACACAGCCCACCAGGGAATATTAAAACATTGCGCACCCAGGTAGGACCTGAATTCATTCATTTCAATCATCGAGTGAACGGAGGAAGAAGCTTCATTTCAATCATCGAGTGAACGGAGGAAGAAGCGGTTACTTGACTTTAGGCAAAAAAACAAAAGAAAAGGCCCGATCAGCGATAAAGAAGGGGAATTTATTTCATTTGTGTAACATACAAAACAGTCCGGCGCCGGGAAGTTTATGGTCAGACACCGCGTATCGCGCACGCGGATCGCGTATGCGTAGTAAAAAAATACTTTTGCGCGTACATGCCCTGAGGGGCTACGCGGGGCTACGCTTTTGCCACAGCGTACGTACGCTGCGTATAGGCGTACCGTGAGGACGCTCGTGTGTATCTCGGCTTTAAGAAATGGCTGTGATCACGTTACTGTGCGTGTAAAAGGATCAGAGTTGAACCAGAATTTTCCTCCTGATTTTGAAAGGAAACTGGGCTCCTTATCAACAAATTATGTTGAGTCTGCCGGTCAAAAAGGATCATCCCCACGTTCACACGTTGCTCCTTTATTATTCATGAAGGACACGCAACGCTCGAGCAAGGGAAGAGGAGCACGTGATTTTCCTCACAAAGCTGCATCAACCTTGTCCCCACATAGTATCCCACCTGGAAGGAAAACAATTGGAATCAGGAGGTCTGCTTGTTTACAGAAGCAGCAACCTCTCAACCCAACAGAAAATCCTGTTTTGGAGGGAACAGTAGCTTTCCTGTCCCAACTCATTCTAATAAAATTAATAGACTCCATCTGTCTTCGAGGAGACTCGATCAGGGAAGTCTGTTAACACATCAACGTGGAGACCTGCTCCCCAACCTGGTGGACCCTTAAAGTCTCACACAAGAAGTCACAGCCCAACTGTTTAGGCCAGGATCTGGTATTAATTCCAGCCTGTTAGCTGAAAAAGACAGGCTGATGGCGTCGGTTCTGCCTGAGAACGTGGTGACAACTATACAAAATGCCCATGCCGGGTCAACACAGTCCCTATACTGTACTCACAAAAGTGGCATATCTTCAAAGCCTGGTGCTCAGAAAGAAATATAATTTCTTATGCTTGCGACCTGGCTCAACTATTAACTTTCCTTCAGGATTTACTGAAAAAGGGTCGTTCTTATTCAACGATTAAAGTGTTCCTTGTAGCTATCTCTGCCTGTCACGAGGGCTAGGGACACAGGACTCCTGGAGTACACCCAATCATAATAAGATATATGAAAGGTGTGCTTCGAACCAAGCCACCCAGCAAGACCTTGATCCTAACCAAGCCACCTAGCAAGACCTTGATCCCTGGTTGGGATCTTGGTCTGGTCTTGGGGACTCTTTGCGACCCACCATTCGAGCCTCTCAGCAAGATTAAGATAGATCTTCTATCTTACAAAACTGCTCTTCTCCTGGCTCTTTGCTCGGCGAAATGTGTGGGTGACCTCCATACATTGTCTGTACACCCAATGTGTACCAGATTCGTCCCTGATGGGTCAAAGGTCACAGTAAGGCCTAATCCCGCATACACTCCCAAGGTCTTGACACTGAACCATAGGAGTCTGGACTTTAATCTCTCCTTCTTTCCACCTGCCCCTGTCCTCACTCAGGAACAGGAAAGGCTTCAGGCTCTCTGCCCAGTGAGGGCTTTACGCATCTGCATGCAGAGAACAGCCGAATGGAGGAAAACAAACCAACTGTTCGTCTGCTTTGCCGTACCTGCTACAGGAAAGGCCCTATCAAGATAGCACCTCTCACATTGGGTGACGGAGGCCATTAAGAGGGCATACGGTAGCAAAGGTCAACAAGTGCCCCCTGGAGTCCATGCTCACTCAACCAGGGGCTTGGCCACTTCCTGGTCATTGTTCAAGGGCGTGTCAGTTGCAGACATTTGTGCTGGCAGCGAACTGGAGCTCTTTAAACACTTTTGCAAAGTACTACAGTTTGGATGTTATTGCGTGTGATGTCACTCAGGCTGTTCTTTCTAATACACAATAGAAAGTAGCTTTGAGATGCCTTCTGGTCAAGGGCAGACGTTCACACTAACAGGCATTTTACTGAGCATTTCAAGGGCGTGAATGAATTACGTTCCCATAGCAAGTATGGTGCACCGAGAGACCGAACTGAAAGTTATGCACCATAACTCATGTTCCCTGAAGGAAGGGAACGAGGTGCAACATAGCTGGCCCTTTTCAATGCTGAAAGCTCGGTGAAGTGCAATTTCTGAGGAAGATAGAGGGGCGTCAGTCGCCTAAGTACCTAAAGGGCGGTACCTCTGGCACGGGGTGACGCCCCCTGCCGTAAAAGGTGTGAATGTATTCCTTCAGGTAATCACGCGGGGGCACAACTCCCATAGCAAGTATGTTGTACCTCGTTCCCTTCCTTCAGGGAACATGAGTTATGGTGCATAACTTTCAGTTTCATGTTGCTGCTGACAAAAATCTGTTTCATGCTAATGTGTTCATTCGTGCTCATCTGCTCATACACTCATGTTTGTGCTGCTGTTTGGAGTAATATTTTCTATGATATTAATGCTTAGTTTATTTTTAGTTGATGTTTTTCTTAGTTCATATCTTAGATGTTATTACTGTTTTTCTTTTACTTTTTATTGTTGAATGTAACTCGGACCCTGTGTACATAATCTCGTTTCCTCACATGTACCACATGTGGTGCGAATGACAATAAAGATTATCTGACTCTGACTCTGATATGTTCTGTCTGGAGATGTCTGTGAATGGAAAAAAAAAATGCCAAGATGGCCGACAAAGCAAAAAAGTAAAAATACTATAAAATGGTCAATTTTAGTGATATTGAGCTGAAACTTGGTATGGGGAGAGCTTAGAATGTTTCCTATCAAATGCCATATCAAAATAAAAAATCCAAGATGGGCACCATCACTACTTTCAAATGGCTTTAACTCAGCCATCTTTATACATAGAGAGCTGAAATTTGGTGAGGTTGTAGCTGTGGGCATTCTCTATCATGTACGGAATCCAAATTAAAAATTTAAGATGGCCGACAAAGCAAAAAAAGTAAAAATATTATAAAATTGTCAATTTTAGTAATATTGCAAAGGAGTCCCCATGGCTCAATGATGCTTAGCCTGTGTAAAATATGTATTACTAAACTCAAATATTAGAATGAATATAGTTTGAATTTATAATTTTTTATGTGGCTGAAACATCTTTTTACACAATGATTTTGAAATTAAAGAAATGGACCTTTTATCTGAAAATCAAATATGAATGCCAGGTGCTGGAGGACTTAACTGCAATTTGTTACAGTTAAAACAAGCAAACCAGAAGCTAAATATAGCAAATACAGTATGTAGCTAAATTCTTTTTTTCTTTTTCTTTTCTTTATACCGGTTAGTCCTATTAAAAAAAGTTTTAGAAAAGGTTAAAGGTTAAGTTAAAGATTAAATGTAGCACAAACAAACAAACAGCAGCACGGTGGCGCAACTGGTATAGCTGCTGCCTCTCAGCGAGAAGGTCCAAGGTTCAAATCCCGGTCCGGGGGCCTTTCTGGGTGGAGTTTGCATGTTCTCTCCGTGCATGCGTGGGTTTTCTCCGGGTGCTCCGGTTTCCTCCCACAGTCCAAAAACATGCATGTTAGGCTGATTGGTAACTCTAAATTGACCTGGGTGTGAGTGAAACAGGTCCCTCTTGTAAATGAGTCTCCGTGGCTCAACGAGGATAGCCTGTATAAATAAAGGTTGAATGAATGAAAAAAACAAACAAAAAAAAAAACACAGCTAAAGACAATGTAATAGGCCAAATGTAGACTGCTCGGATCAGGGTTTTTTCTGTCGATCACTGATACCAGTCACATGGATTGGCTGCAAAAAAAATAAAAATTCCATTCAACTGTTATTTATACAGGTTAATCCCATTGAGCTTCGGGGACTCATTTACAAGAGAGATCTGCATTCATTTAATATTATTGCTGATGTGTGTTCTGGAAAACATGAACCATAAAATCACCTTAATTTGGACAAAACATGTACTTTTTCCAGACAAAAACTATAAAAAAAAAAAAAAAAAACTTGCTGGCACAATACAACAACTATTCAGTCAAAAGGACACCTGAAAACATTTAAATTTACCTGCTGTCAGTAACAGAATCTAACAGACTGAAAACATTAAGGCTCTCAACAGGCTAAATAGTGCAGAAAGTCAAATAAATCTCAAAAACATTGCTTAAATATATATACCACCAGACCACTGCAGGCTTCAAAGGTGATCGTTTTTTTGTGATCAGCACTGAAAGGCATTGATTGGTTTGGGCCTATCACCTACTTTTTAATGGAAATTGGCCGATCGTGACCGGTGGCCGATCGATCGGCACATCTCTTAGAAAAACTGTAGCAATAAAATTAAATTGAGCAAAACTGAAGCAAAAAGAGCTAAACTGAAAGACAAAATTACCGGTAGTCAAACTGTGAACGCTAACATAAGAAAAACAGCAGATGAATGTTAAAATAGCAAAATCAGCTAAAATTATATAGCAAAACTGTAGCTAAGAACAAAACTAGCAATAAATAAATAAACATAGCTAGAAGCTTTGCATCCATCTAATATCTTTACCCGCTTCTTCCTGTTTGAGTCATGGGGTCACTGGTGCTCATGTCCAGCTATCACTGTGCGAGAGACAGGGGACACCCAGGTCTTCAGTCCATCACAGGGACCCATAGAAACAAATGGGACAAACAACCATTCACTCTCTCACTCACACCTAGAGACAATTTAGAGTCACCAATCAGTCTAACATGAATGTTTTTGGTCTGTGGGAGGAAACCGGATTACCTGGAGAAAACCCCAGTGCAAACTCCACCCAGAAAGCTCACATTGTGTTTCTGTCGTGATTTTTGTTTGTTTGCAAGTAATTAAAAAATATAAAGTTTACAAATACCTAAAGTCATAGCACTCTAGCCCAAATTGAGTTGAATGTTTTGTTATATGAATGTTTAAAGTAGAATTAAATATTTAGAAGTATTATAAATCGTTGAAATAAAATTTAAATAGGAAAATATAATAGTTGTCAAAAGTGTTTTTTGAATTTTGTGTGAATCATTGCTTTTCTAAGTTGTTTATGTTGCAACAGTCCCTTCTGTGCTCCCTGCAGCTCCTCCATGATGCTGAAACAGACAAATCCATTTGTGGCTCTAGAAGCATGGCAGCTGTCTCCCTCTTGTGATAGGCTGCACTGTCGCCACATGATATTTCTGTACAGATGACCAGGAGAAAACAAAAACTATGATCTACTCAAGTTAGCAGTTGGAAATGTAACAGAAGCTGCTCTGTTTGGATAACTGTTGATGGTTACTGTGGAAACATCATCTGTCTTCATAAAATAATTATTTTTCCAACTGACACAAGTCTCTTTCACACAAATCCCAAATACATTTTATTATTATTATCATCATTATTATTTTTTACCCCAAAAAACTTAGAGATTTGAAGTCTCTTGTTTGTGTGTGTGTATGTGTGTGTGTCCTTGTTTATGCTACGTTGTAAGGCCCAGTTTTCTGAGTTTTACCAAAGAGTGTGTGTGTGTGTGTGTGTGTGTGTGTGTGTGTGTGTGTGT
>JBBPBX010022222.1:9901-26117 GCA_038048925.1 Garcialebias charrua
TAAACAAGACAAACAACCATTCACTCTCACAGCTAGGGACAATTTAGAGTTACCAATCAGCCTAACATGCATGTTTTTGGTCTGTGGGAGGAAACTGGAGTACCTGGAGAAAACCCACACATGCACAGAGAGAGCATGCAAACTCCACCCAGAAAGGCCCCGGGCTTAGATTTGAACCAGCAACCTTCTCACCGAGAGGCAACATCTTTATCAACTGAGCCACCACACTGCCCCGTCATTATTTATTCAACAAAATTAAGCCAAGATAATAAAAATTAAAAAACTGAAAAACTAAGATCGCGATCCAGCAGCTTGTAGATCCTCCTTTAGGAGCAATAACCCTCAGTAGTGGTTCTCTGTAGGACTTTATCACTTTCTCATATTGCTGAGGAATAATCTTGTCCCACTCTTCTTCATTCCATTGCTTCAGTTCATTGCAGACACTTGTCGACCTAGGTCTCTGAAGGTCCCACCACAGCATCACGTCCTGTTGCATCATGTCCTGTTGCATCATGTCCTGTTGCATCATGAGCCTGTTTGGTTCGAGCTTCAGCTGTCAGACAGACAGACAGCCCATTTGACTCCAGAATCCTTTGGTCTACAGGAGTTTGTTGTCGACTCAGTGACTGCAAAGCACCAAGGTCCTATGGCCACATCATCCATCCACCACCATATGCTGTGTTGTTTTTTCAAACATAACACTGTGCATTTTGGGTAAACTCATCTACTTTGGTTGGATCTGTCTAAGACGTTTCCAAAAAATGATGTCGTTCATAGATGAAACTTTGCAAATAAATGTTGTTCCTCCATAATGTCTTAGGTTTTATGCTGCAGTCCTTTCTAAACAAGCCATACTTGAGTCTTTTTTCTGACTGTTCTGTCATGAGCTCTGATCTTTACCCTGCTAACTGAGGCCTGTGGAGTCTGACTGAGATAGAGCTCTGGGGTATTTTGCTGTTTCTTCAAGTATTTAAAGGTTTGACTTGGGGTGAATTTGCTGGGATATCCATTTCTGGGAAGACTGGCTGGTGTTTTGAATGTTTTCTACATGTTTTCTCACTGCAGAAATCATTAACTGCAGTTTTTTTTTCTAATTCCTCAGTGCTGCACAGTGTACTGTTGCCAAAAGTCATTGCACACTATTAACAATCAAAATATTGCTCCATTCATAAACTGTCACATTCATGGGCGTCTGTACAGTGCAACACAAATACACCTCTCTTTAACAGTCACAAACAATAAGGTATTGGTTTTGAGTACAGTACTTGCATAAAAACGGTCATTGTGTAAAAGCAAAAACACGGCTGAGGTTGTGTTTAACAGCTTGTACATTTCCTTCAGCTGCAGCTGTTTGTTCCTAACATTACTGCCTGACGGTGCGTACACCGGAGGCCCCGGTGGAAATTAAATCCTGAACATTCACAACTTGTGTGCCTCTTAAAGAATGACCATACCGTGTGACCATGTGAGTGGACTGTGTTCGGTTTTTAAGAGGTCGGAGGTAGGAACATGTTGCACTCTGCCTCACATGAAAGAGGAGAGCAGCAAACACAGAGCTTCTGTTGTTGCTGCGTAAGGTGACTGATGGAATATACTGCCAACAAAAAAGTCAGCGTGGTCCGCTGAGAGACTGATGCTGCCCTCCTGCCTCTCGGTCCAGACCGGCCAGCCATAGCCAGGACTAATTGGGCATCTGGATGACAGAAGGATCCTTCAACATACTTTGTATTATCCATCATGTCAGTTTAAGAGCCACATAAACCAGAAAAGATACCGGTAGTCAGGACATAATCTTCAGCTGAGGAAGCAGTCCCAATCTGATGATGTAGATGTACGGAACAGGTTTTACACTGAGAGGCTGACAGTAAAATGCATGCTAACACAGACAGTGAGATGAAGGGGACATAAATGTCCACTCTGAAAAAATGTACAAATTTGGGAGTATTTTCCCACATTTTAAATCTCAAGTTGTACACATTAACAAAAATACAGCAAAACACACAAATAATTGACCTGATTTGGATTTTATTTAGTCCACATGGTATTTTGAGATTTTTCAGTCTGCTTTGAAGCAATTACACAGCACCGAAACGTTAATAAGGGTCTTTAACGACATTCTTCTAGCTAATGATTCTGGTCAGTTTGTGATCATTGTACTCCTTGACCTTATCACTGCATTTGATACTGTGGACACTGGGATTACTGGTGCAGCTGTAGAATGGTTCCATTCATATCTGAGTGACAGGAGATTTTCTGTTCATGTTGGTAATAGTTTATCTGCTTCAGTGCCTCTTTCCTGCGGGGTCCCGCAAGGCTCTATTCTTGGACCCCTTCTGTTTTCATTGTATCTGCTCCCCTTGGGGTCTGTCCAGAGGAAACTTGGTCTTTCATTTCATTGTTATGCTGATGATTCTCAGATTTATCTGCCCTTGAAATCCAACAGTTCCTGCTCCATTCAACCTTTGCTAAAACGTCTTGACGACATCAAGACTTGGATAGCTACAAACTTCTTAAGTTTTAATGATCAGAAACCTGAGATCATTGGGCCTCATGCACGAACATGTTCGTATTCTTATCCTAAATTTCTCCTACTTTTGTTCGTACGAAGCGTTCGTACGAACATGCCACGTCAGATTCAACAAACTCTTCTATCCTCAGGAAAAGTGTGTAAATGAGCTGCGTACTATGATGAATCCCACCTGTTCTATTCACCTGCGCGTGCACGCGGAGAGGTTATTTACATAATTCCCACCCCTCAAAACACCATATAAGGCTACGTTTCCTGCCTCAGAGGCAAAACGTGTTCGTTCATAAAATGACAGCGAAAAGTAAAAAGAAGAACTCTACCGGTGCGGAGATTGAAGTTCTGCTCTCTGAGGTCAAGAAAAGAAAATCTGTCCTTATTAGCAGCGTCACTCATGGGAGTAAATGACCAACTAAAGCCAAAGAATGTTTGTTTATAAGAAATGTGGACCTTAAAATATGCACGCGTCCTGGTGGCTGACTGGGTAAAGCATTGCACCGCTTATTGAGACCTCATGGGTTCGATTCCCACAAGGTATGACTATATCATGTCACCAGGTCTCAGCTCCTTATCGGGTCAGTTTGAGGTTCACTCGTCTTTCTGGTGTTCTGCTGGTGGATCAGACCAGGATACACCACGAGGAGAGGACCAGCCAGGAACTGCCCAAGGTAGGTGAAAGTCAGTGACTGTTTCAGGGGTTGTTGAGGACGACAGCTGATGAGAAGGTGTGCCGGCAATAGGCCACCTTCAGCCGATTTGAGCTGAAAATGTGTCTTGCAGTGTGACAAACATTTTTTCTTCTGTAGTTACTCGAAATCTACTTTGCTTCTAACAAAAATTGTAACTGAGCAAACATGTTTATTACTCTGGAATAAACGAAGACGGACATTTGACAAACACATTAGGATGAGGAAACAAACAAAGTGAAAAGAGTCGCACAAAGAAACTGTGTGTGAATCATCAGCTCTCAGAGGTGTTTTGGAGATCTCTCAGATGTCATGACTCCCCTCTGAAACAAAACAGCCTCCAGTTCAAAACACAGGCGAGTTTCAGGGTAAAGCAATTTTCTGATAAACAGAAAAGAGAAGTATATTAAACACAGAATATTTTATGATTCTGTAACTTACAGGTACTCCCCGACTTACGAACGAGTTCTGTTCCTACGCCCGTTTGTAACACGAAAATCGCCGTATGTCAAAAATATGTCCAAACAGCACCTCATACATGCACCTCATACATCCAAGCACCTCATACGTATAGTACTGTATTTTTACCAAGCACTTAGCCTATCCTAACACATTACCCTACATAATTATCAAAAAACACATACATTTAGGAGCCATAATGAAGGGAAAAAAAGAGTTAATTTCTTACTGGGAGCTGGTCATTTCTTCCTCCGTCTGTTAGCATGTTAGCTCGTGCACCTCCGAGCTCCTGCAGCTTCACGCGGTCCACTACAGCAACGTCTATTAGCATGTTAGCTCGTTGCTTAGCTGTAGCCTCTGCCTCATAAACCTCCGCTCCCAAAAAATAAGGTTTCTGTATTTCCACGCGTGGTCCAGCAGTCCACAGTTAGCATATTAGCCCCTCTGTCCTCAGCTCCGGTCGCTCATGTAAGTTCCAGCGCGTCAAGCTCTCCCTCCCCCTCCCTTCCTCTGTAAGTTTCCATTGAGCGTGTGTCAAGCTCCCCCTCCCCTTCCCTCCTGTAAGTTTCCATTGAGCGTGTGTCAAGCTCCCCCTCCCCTTCCCTCCTGTAAGTTTCATTTCGGTACCGTATTTTTCAATGGGAGCGCGTTCGTAAAGGCGTTCGTAAAGTCGAATCGCCGTAAGTCGAGACCGCCGTAAGTCGAGGACTACCTGTATAATGATTGAAAACAATATAATCAACATTATTCATGTTCACACCTTTTATAATCAAATAGACGAAATTCATTAACATTTTATTTATTAAAGCATACAAGAAAAGGTAAATATTAGTCAGATTGTAGCTGACTGTGAGTTCGAGGACAGTGACTGTGTGAAAACAGACATTATTCAAGTTTATAGCAACTAGAAAGAAAACAGTTTATAGTGAATCTGGAAGACAATCGAAAGGTCAGAGGTTAGAGTCATCTTCATGCTACATGAGTTAATTCATGTAGAAGGTTTTTGTTTTTGTGGTCTTCACGTTATTGAGAAAAGATGTTAGAACTAATTTAGAACCGACTGAGCGCTTGGTTTAACCCTAGGATGCATGAATGACCAATACCTACATTCTTCCATGAGTGGGGTCAAAAATGACCCCAATTAGAATCAATGGGTTTTTGCAATGAATTGAAATTATGTCTTTAATTTTGATTAGAGGCAGTTATATTTATTGTATTTGGGTCAACAAAAGACTGATTTGACATTTAATATGGTTATTCATAACTTTTTATAACATTTTTCACACAAAATAACATCAAAAATTTTCAAAAATTATTGCTAGAATGTCCATCTGTCTGAAGGACAAAAAAGAGAATGAACATACAACCAGAACACTGTACACTCACATGTGCCCACACAAACATATTTTCTCTGTTCACTGTGTGCAGTTGTCACAAACTATTTGCTTTTGGCTGTGACCATTGCACACTGTAGTACTACATTTCCTGCACCAATTGGTGGCTTTGCGATCTTTGTTTCTTGGACACATCTGGCACCTCTTTCTCTTCTGTTGGCCCTCTGTGCCTCTCTCCTGTTACTTGTTTGCAACTTTTGTCACTCCACATCTTCCAGTTGCTTCAGTGATGTTGGTTGGTAGATTCAGGGTACCTTGGGTTGTGTAGAAGACTCCCAAAGAGCACACACATTGGTACATTCCAGTTCTTCTCACTTCCTGCAAGAATGGTCACTCCAGTGAAGGCCATGAGCTCCTGTTTGCTTAGATTTTTCCACTCTTTTCCTCTGTTGAGACTCTTCTTCCCTCCATGTTTGTTCATGTCAACACCTCTTCTAATATACTATCCATTATCTTTTACCCGCTTCTTCCATTTTTGGATCACGGGGGTCGCCAGTGCCCATGTCTAGCAATCACTGTGCGAGGGGCGGGGTACACCCTGGACGAGTCGCAAGTCCATCACAGGGCCACATAGAGACAAACAACTATTCACTCTCTCACTCACACTTAGAGACAATTCAGAGTTACCAATCAGCCTAACATGCATGTTTTTGATCTGTGGGATGAAACCGGAGTACCCAGAGGAAACCCACGCATGCAAGGAGAGAACATGCAAACTCCACCCAGAAAGGCCCCGGGACCGGGATTTTAACCAGGGACCTGCTCGCTGAGAGGCAGCAGCTCTACCAGTTGTGCCACCGTGCTGCCCTTCTAATATACTATCAGTGATAAACAGCTTTCATGGATCTATTGGAGAGATGGTGCTAAACCCAGGTGCAGGCCCTGACCGACTTCTCAGTAAAATGTGGCTTGGTGTTTTAGCCTGAGTGGGAGATAACTCTGCCTAGTAAGAGCCCTTGGCTCATTCTGTTGGACACAATATCCATTCCCTCTTTGGAGGTCTCAGAGGACTCTTCCGTGTCTGACTGATCTTGTTCAGCAGAGGCAGGTTGGTTTCCAGACAGCCTGACATGTTTAGGTGGACAATAATCTGTATCCTCTAAATTCAAGATGCCAGATCCCGAGTCAGTACCACTGATGGGCTCTTCATCCCATCTGTTCAGGATCATATCTCGAGCAAGGTCTTCGGGTATCGCTGCCCTCCAAATAGCCATGATAGTTTAGATGAGAAAACATAAAATAGACAAACAAGAGACCTGGTTTCAACAAAGGACTATGACAACAATGGACAACAGAAACAACAATAGACAATCATAAAAGAGGCATACAGATTTTTAAAATAATATGTATATAATATAATATATATAATAATATATAATAGGTTATCCAACAGGTTTGCATTTGTTACAAGGAATTGTGAATACAGTGAGTTTCTACCCAACAAATCCAGTAATATCAGCTGGCTTACTAAGCTAGTGTAATGTTAGCTAGCAGCTGCAGTATGTAGCTTTTTTTATGAACATATTTCTTCACTCTGTCACTACCTCCTGACAGACTGATGTTAGCCAGGTAATCTCTGAAAATTTTTAAAAAAAAATATTGTCCCCTTGCTTCTCCAGGTGGTAAATAAGCATTTCTAAAAAGAAAAGGTGACCCGCCATTTTCCAGCCAATAAAAACAGAGTTTGTAACCAGCCAATAAAAACAGAGCTTGAATTTGAATCAGCCAATAAAAACAGAGCTTGAATTTGAAATTCAACAGACCACAAGGGGGCAGAGCCACATATGGCTCTGAGGGGGAGGGATCAGAATGCTTTGCCTGTTGAAAATATTTCTAACTGCTGCAGTTCTACAGAAACTGCATACTGAACCTTTAAGTACTAACATTATTTTGTAGTTAGCTAAGAGTGTCTACTTTGTTGACCAACAGGATATTCTATCAGTAAAGTCATGGAGTTGGTAAATGAAGATAATACATGTATGCTGCTGCTGTGTCAAACTGACCTCCTAGTGGTGAGACTGCAGGTATCAGATGTGTAAATGAGACAGAAAATGTATCTTGACAGTCACAGTTGGTAAGAATCAAAGGTTCCCAAAGCAAACCCTTGAGATTCTATAGGAAATGCTTGGGGTCATTTTTGACCCCACTCATGAAAAACTGGGGTAGTGACACAAAAACTGCAATTTCTGAAAATGTATAAAAACATTTAAAAAAAATTCAAATGGCTTGAAGTCACAAACATGTTTTATGAGGAATACCTGGAATATGGAAGGGTAAAAACTTTTAGTTTCAGATATTTTGAAGAATAACAACCCTCGGGGTCATTTTTGACCCCACTTATGCATCTAAGGGTTAAAATAGAACTGCTTTCTGGTGATAATTAAATTCAGATGACTAATTAGCTACGTTTTTCTTCTTTAAGACTATCCACATTTGTTAAATTTTTCATTCTGACACGGGTTAAAGGCAACAATTTTTGTGCAATGAAAGACACAGAAGTGAAGCTGTTCTTGAAAAAGTTTGGAGTCTGATTGTGTATAAAAGAAAATCATTTCTGCTTTATTCTGTTACCTGAAAATACTAGAAATGCATACTCGAAACTACAAAAACAAAACGAAACACACTAGAAAAATCTAAGTCTTAAGAGATCAAACCAGCACCACCTGGGAGCCAATCATGTTGAATCCTTTCACATTTACCCATAAAGCAGATGCCATGAAGATGGAACAGCAGCGTGGAGCAGAAATCTGAGATATGAGCTGTGAGACCGTCCAGACGAGCTTTACATCGAGCTCTGAAAATGACAAATCTGAAGGGAAATCGAGTGTTGCACTTCACTGCTTTGGCTCTGCTTTATCCCATCTGGCCTCCGTCTCCAACACACTGCTGGCTTCAAAAAACTGCTGCTCCGTTAGCCATCACTTGAGAGCTTTTCTTCAAATTGCAAAAGCTTTCAGCTCTCTCCGTTTCAAACAATGCACACAGCAGGTCTTTGTTTGCTTTGAAGACTGTACATTGTGTGGGTTTTCTCTTAAAGGAGGATGCAGAGGAGAGAAAGCAACGCTGTCTCGAGTGAACTAAAGCAATTTGTTGGCCTCTTGCAAGACCTTGAAAGTCAGAGTCCCACATCCACTCCCACAATTCCCCAACACAAAGCAAATGAGTGAAACATACTCTACATCCAAGTATTTACCTTCCCTGCAGCCAGGAAAGCCATTACTGTTGCACATTACATGTTTCATTTAAAACAACACCAGTAAAACTGGCTTCATTACCTGGTTTCAAAGCCTGACTGAACACTACACAAGCTTTAATGGTCTGCTCCAACGTGATTTATTATTTATTCAATACAAATATATATATTTTTCCCCTGAGGGAGCAGATTGTAGTAACAGTCAATAATGTGGACAACTGTTGCCATTACAGCTTGATAAGAAATACAATTATGTCCTTTTTGACTAATTCAGTACAAAAAAAAAAGATATTTACCATTAAAATGTGTTTCCATAATTTTGCTGACTAAATAAAAAAAAGGGGCTCACACACATTTTCTCATTTTTCTGATGAGGCTCATGCAGGAGCCACTGGAGTCACATTTAATGCACTGTGTTAGTGTAATGTCGGTACATTCAAATTTAGTCTAATCTCTCAAAACTATATTTACAAGTTTAAAGGCATTGTTTCATTTATGCTCAAAAATTAAACTTTCCAGGCTGGAAAAATCTAAATGCATGTCTCCTGTAATTTGAGATACGTGGTCAACCCCACCTTCAAAATCCAATGCAGTTGCCTCAGGTGTAAAAAGTTGATAGCTGCAGGTTGTCGGTTCGAGTCCCATTAAAACATCTATCCATTTTCTGCCTCTTGTCTTTCATCTGGTTGGAAAGGCAACAGGTCTAGGTAGAAAACACAAACTTCACTCCCCCCAAGGGTGCACTCCAGATCCTCTTGGGTGACCCAAAGATGCAAAGTCTGAGCCCGAGCACCCAAAGAAGGAAGCTCATCACTGGTGACTGGTGGAGTTATCACCGGTGGGGTGGGGGAAGATATAACACCAAAATAGACATGTACCGTATTTTCTGGTGTATAGGTCGCACCGGTGTATAGGTCGCATTGTCCAATTATCACCAATAGATTGGAAAAATCCCTAGATAGGTCGCACTGGTGTATAGGTCGCACCTACGTTTAGCTCTGCTGCAAATGTCTGCCACAGGAGCACACAGCAAGGCTTTTAAGAAGATTAACACTTAAAAACAATTATTTGTTTGATAAAAATTATAGCAAATATGTGTCTGAGCTGAACTTTTCCTTAATAAATGAAAGTAATTGTGAAATGAGCTGGATTTAAAAATGTGCTTCGCCGAAAGTGACAAGCCATATATAGGTCACACTGGTGTATAGGTCGCAGGCCTTGAAAAAACCATAAAAAAGGTGTGACATATACACCGGAAAATACGGTATATATATGATGAATTCAATTTATAACGCACTTTTCATTAATGAAAATCCCAAAGTGCTAGTGCTATATAGAGTCCAGGATCCTGATGTCAGCCGACATGAACAACACAATGCATTTTGGGAGTTTAGAACATGGAAATGTGCAGTGCAATTTTGTTTAGATGTTCATAAGTGAAATCACAAAGAAATTGTGAATGTGTCGTCAACTGCCACAATCGTTCTCACAATCGTAGGGGAAAACATTTCGCGAACGGAGTACGTTTCTCCAACTTTCCATCTTAGAAACAACAGTGAACAAATGTTGCAGAGCGAACAACGAGACGTTGCATGAGTTTCAGTTGTAAGATATATTTTGTTTTTTTGTTTTCCTGTCTGCTTTGCTTGTTTGTTTCTATTGTACAGCACTTTGGTTGGCCTTGTGTCTGTTTAAGTGCTCTATAAATAAAGTGGTATGGTAAGATGAACAAACATCACCTTCAGTAATATTTCCCGACACATTTGTGTGTTCACGGCATTTTCACAAAGGTAAGGATTACGGTAATCATGTTTCAGTCCTATGTGGTGATTGATTACTGCACATATGGGGATTGGAGTTGTCGACTTGTTGCTAGCTGGTTTGCCAACTTTACACAAACTGCAAAGCTACATGCATAAAATAATCTGCAAATTATCTTTTTCAGGCAAACCAGCTTATGAATTTATTGAATGTCATCCTGACTGGGTTCCTTCTTTACATCTCGGTCACACAGACGTGAAACCGATGCAAACTGTGCGATTTAGCCGTAGGACAAAGAGCAACGTGTTGTGGGAGACAACGCTGTATAACCACGCTGGATCAAGCTGCTCAGACATGAGAGATGGGTGAAACGGCACCCCATTGCTAAGTAGATCATACTGGTGGTGTAAAAGATAATGGAAATTTTATTTTAACACAATCTGAAATTAATATTGCACTGAAACTGTCATTGTACCCAACATAGTGCAGATGAATACTGGTAAAGTGGCAATGTACACTTCAATATACAGCACTGAGGAATAAAAAAATAAAAGTTGCATGTGCAATGTGCACTGTTCACTTGGCCACTGGACCTGATGATCACCCATGGTTTAAGCAGAGGTGCATTGAAGTGCTGAGTGCAAAACTTAATACAGTACACAAAATGTGTAAAATTAATACTACAGTAGTACTAGAAAATATGAGGGGGCGTGTAGGACTTAAACTATTTTCCTCTCTCACACACACATGTATTGCCTCTCATTCACTATAGTATTAGTGCACACACACACAGTTTTCCAAATTGCACCTGAAGCAAATTAAAGTAGGAGTGACTCCAATGCCAGATCCATTTCTAATTCCCAAGGTGAACTAAATGCATCATTCTGATTAAATGGACTTGAGAGAAGCTAGTTTAAAACCAAATTTTAAATAACCTTATTTTGTAACAATAATTCTCAGTCAGGTCATCTGGACAGTTTCTTTTTTATAGAAACGTTTCAGCCTCTATCCGGAGGGCTTCATCAGTCAGAGGACTTCCAGCAAACTGTTTCCCCACCAAGCAGTAAACACCTTAAGTGGACCAACCAGCTTGCTGGAGCCAAGATGGTTTCTGGGGGCCGTCCTGTCCCTCGTCACCCTTGGTACCTGGATGATTGAGCATGAACTTTCTTGCCTTGAACTACTTTGGCTGTGGCTGCCTGCCTGGGAGGAGTCGATGAGGGTCAGGACAGCCCCCAGAAACCATCTTGGCTCCAACAAACTGGTTGGTCCACTTAGGGCGTTTACACTGTTTGGTGGGGAAACGGTTTGCTGGAACTCCTCTGACTGATGAAGTACTTCGGATGGAAGGCGAAATGCTTCTATAAAAAAGAAACTGTCCAGATGACCTGAATGAGAATTACTGAATTTGGTACCTAGATTATTGAGCATGAACTTTCTTGCTTATTTTGTAACCATTTACACCAACTTTAAAATTTGCAATACACATTTCTTACAGTAATGTTACTGCCAGAAGTATCCCAGGCTGTAAAACTATCCATTTGTGTTTGCAAGTACCGGTAACCACAGAATTCTTGGTACTGATGCTAAATTAACGGTGGCTGATCATGTGGAGGAGAAAATCAAGTGCAGAGGAAATAGTTTATTTTCATAAACATAAATGTCCTTAGTGTCCTTGGGGCAGCTGTGGCTGAGTGGTTATAACGGTCAACCTCCAGTGGGAGAGTTGGGAGTTTGATTCCACCAGCAGTCGCATGCTGAAGTGTCCCTGGGCAAGACACTGAACCTCTCACTGCCTCTATGGGTCCCATCAGTGTATGAATATGATCTAGAGCTCCGATTAGTCTCTACAGATTCAGATCATCATTGTGGAGATGAAGAGTGCTGCATGAATGTGTGTGGAGGCAAGAGGGCACAGATTGTGTTGGTAAGAGCTTCTGTGTATCTTAGATTAAATAGGAAGGTGCTACATAAATACAGTAGTCCATTTAGCATTTACCTAACCAAAGGAGAATAACTCGGAAGTACTTTGATGGCAGCCACATAAAGGATTGAACCAAATGCAGCTGCATTGTAAATACTAGTTACATTAAGAAATCAGGATTTATACAAATAAGAGATCTCTATTGTGCGTTTGAGCATCCTGCATACAGTTGAACCACCCCTCCCAGTATCGTAAGCTTTTTTGGCTGCTACATTGCAATAGATGTGTAGTGATGTGATGTGATAATGTGATGGATGGATAAGTTTTTCTCAATGCAGTCTTTGTTAAATGACTAATTTTAGTGCTGCAGACCAACTGTGTCGTGGTGAAACATTCAAACATCTGTTGCTCACGTTTGCATCAGGTTCTTGGCATTAAATAGCTTTTTTTTTTTTAAAGGTGATACTGTTCATAAGCTGTTGCTACCTAAAGGTCACAGGTTTGATTCCCCCAAATGACCACACCTGAGAAGGATCTTGATGTATTAAACATCAACACTTTTCTAGCTTCAGTGTTCTTTTAAGACCTTTGGGAATCCTTTTAAAAAAGTGAACAGTGTTTTCATCTGTGGGATGAAGGTGATTTTACAATGAAAATGGCTCCATCCAGTGGTCACATACACTCCCCCCCAAAAAAACACAATGGCACCAAGTTTTATGCAAAACTATCAAAGCTGTGTTTATTTTGAAAAATACTGTGCATTGTGATTTACTACATTAAAAAAGTGCATTGTGATTTACTACATTAAAAAACGTGGACAATATTTAAAATAGGTGGACATTTAAAAACAGTGCTCTTTGTTGAATTGTGATCATGTGAAAAATCAGCATCTTGTGTCAATCGTGCGAGTTCCTGCAGAGAAAAAAAAAAGGAAAGTTAAAATCATGTGCATGGTTTAAATAAAATAAAAACTTCAATCGGAAAGATTATTATTGTTGACATGTTTAAAGCCTTCATTTTTTTTATTTTGTAGTTTGAAAATTACTACATTTTTAAATAGCTTGATAAAAGAAAACTTTCTTAAAGCTTCTTATTAAATCTGCCTCCTCTCCAACCCCTTCCCGTGGTAAGAATTTAATTTTCTTCCAACCAAACATCAAATCTGTGTTTACTAGTACTGTACTGTATTGTTCAGATCTTTTGAACTAGGAGTTGTGGAAAGTTTTTTTTAAAACTAAAATCTTATTTAGTGTATTCTTAGTTTAGCATATTTCTTAGTTCATATCTTAGATCTTCTTCCTGCTTTTCTTTTACATTTCAATACAGTTTTGTTGGATGCAACTGGAATCCTGTGAACACAATTTTGTTCCACCACATGTACACATGTGGTGTGTGTGATGACAAAGAACCTTGAATCCTTGAAGCTGTAACACTTCCAGTAGGAATAGTTTATTTCTATTTTTTTAATAGGCATAAAATTCAAACGTGATGACAACAGCTTTCTAGATTAGAGTTTGTAGCAATGCCAACAACCTACATTTGTCTTAGCCCTGCTCTAGGCCAATCAAAAACAATCAAGTGTTTGAAAGACAGTATTTTGAATTTCCAGGGTCCAACAAGTTTGAGTGCTGAAGAAGTCTTTTGGATGAAAGACGAAACGTTTCAAGAGGAATCCATCCAGAAGACCTGACTCAACCTTGTTAGATTTACCTACATGGATTATCGAGCCTGCATCAGGACATAATAATAATAATAATTAATTTAATTTATAACGCACTTTTCATAAACGAAAATCTCAAAGTGTAAAGTCATCTCCAGGATGACTTTACAGAATACTTTAAATAAGTTTTTTTTTAAACTGTTTTAGTACTTTCCCTTCAAGTCCAATAAGACTCGTTTGTTGGAGTTTAGACTGAACTACAATTGAGGGGAAAACACCAAAAGCAAACCTTGTGATTGTGATTTCTTGTGGTTAATAACATGTGATGTGATGTCGCTCTTGGAGCAGTCACCATCCGTGTTGGGCACTGCATCCCTCCAGGACTTCCCTGCTGGGAGAAAGGAAAATTGTTTAATGTGTAAAAATGTAAAAAACATATTTCAATAGAATACATAATCCTCAGGTGATCAAAGTACTTTCCCCAAACTATACAAAAGTTAAATTACAACATTGGCAAGACATTTGCAAGTGAGTGGGGCAATAGGGGGTGTGTGATATACAACCACCTTTATTGCTGCTGCTTTAAAAGCCTAGCAAGAGATCAAGGCCAGTTTGTTTTAGCCCTCGGTGCTCTGATCTGACTATTAAATGTAGAATTGAAATCTAGTGGCAAGTTTTGGTTTAAAACAGTTTGCTTACCAGTTTGCCAGCTGTGAATTGGGTACACCTGGTCTGCGTTCCTCCAGTTCTTTTTGAGGGAAACTGGCCCAGCACAGTTCTCGTCCATTTCTCGGATGGTGTTGCCATGGGGACAGTGGCGGAGCCTTTCCAAAGCAACCGACTGGTGCTGTAGGTCATTATACACACAGTTCTTTATCGCCTTTGGGTAGATTACAGCAGGAGGCCCGTTTGTATTTGACTTGGACATCAGGGGCTTCTTGAAGTCTGTAATCTTTACAGAGTCATTAGCTGCCCTCCTTCTTGGGGTTGTGCGGCATGAACTGTTCCCAGAAGATTCGCCCTCAGTGTCACATCTTTGATGGGGACTACAGAGATTTGGACTGAAATTGTTTCTCAATCGTTGCGGTGTGTGAGATCTACATGCTTCACATGTTGGTAATGGAGAATCATTCCACTGTTGGAAAGGAATAGCTTTTCTTTTTAAGTTTTGGCCATCACACTCTGAACTAGGAGAAGTGCAAATCCTGCGTTTTTCTATACATCTGGAACAAAGTCTCCCCTTATTGGACAAGTAAGGGCTGTACAAGTTCTCATTGATATTTCTACTGAGGCAGTACTCGTTGTCAGAGAAGCTTTGTCGATCCACCTTACCTTTGGGAATGTACCTCTCTTTTGGCTTTCGAACACAAGGTTCTTTATAGTCCATGTCTAGTTTTGGCTTTCGAACACAAGGTTCTTTATAGTCCATGTCTAGCTTTCTTCGTCTCTTGGGCACATTGGAACCCTGAGCGTTCAGTAGTTTGTTCTGATTCTTAGGAGCTGATGGCATTTTGTTGCAGTAGTAGTTATGATCAAAGTTAGAAATCCAGCTGGTAGAAGGGAGGTAGGCAGGCAAGGATTCAAATGAAGTGTCTTGGTTATCTTCATCATTCGTTTCTTGCTTTTGTTGATCTCCATCTGCTGAAAGAGGTGAATTGTCCACCACCACCATACTGGGTGAAAGCACTACCTCCGAGTTTGTTAGGTCAGACATTGGAGAATCTTCTGCTGCAAGGCAAATATCACCTTCAGAGGTCATCTCCCTCCCCACAGTTTCCACAAGAGGAACCTCTAGTTCATCTTCTGCCAAAGGAATCATCTCAATCTCATGGACACTCTCTTTGATAAGAGTGTCTTCATTCAACAGCATGATAGGAGTGTCTTCATTCAACAGCATGATAGGAGTGTCTTCATTCAACAGCAGGATCTCTGGTGCATTTGCTTCTACTGAAGCAGTCTGGGAGTTGTGGTTGTTGTTAGACTTCACAAAGCTGTTTTGGATCAGTATATCAGGGGAAGAAATCAACGTTTCTTCTGCTGACCAGACGGTGTACTCCATCTTCCTAAGTTCATCCAGATACTTTGGATCAAATGGCAAATGAATATCTCCGAGGTTAAAATTCCTGGGGATGATACCAAAATCAGTTCTTGTTTCCTCAACTTTGGCACAAGGTACCTCTTGAGATTCTAAACTAGAGCTGTTGGTCATAAGATTTGTGAGGTCCCCAGGTTCATCCAGTGGAAAGATATTATCACTAGTGCTCAGTTGACCAACTAACTGGATGTCAGGGCAAACTTGGAGTTCTTGTTCAGACTGGTCCGCAGGAAGCTGGACCCCCTCATCATGCAGGCTATGAAGGACGGACTTACACTGGACCACGTCTTGGGAAAAGCTGTGGGACAGGTCTGCATTGTCATGAGCATGCAGCAGTTGTAGTCCCACAGGTGTGGTGCAGCATTCAATCCTCACCTCCTCTGTTTGAATCATAAAGCTTCTGTTTGATGGGGTCCTGGTGGCAGTCACAGGAGGTACCTTCTCCTGGATCGCTGGAGAATGATCTTTCTGTACAGCCAAGGCTGGTGAGATAACTCTTCCAGTGGGGCCACTGGACATA
>JBBPBX010022222.1:30289-41616 GCA_038048925.1 Garcialebias charrua
TATATATTTTTTTTTTTAAGGTGTTTATCTTGTTAAATTTTAAAGAAATGAAGCATATCCGCTCGCTGCGTGTACACGCTTCGCAGCACCGACGTAGCAAAACAATTTTTTTAATTCAGCTGATTTGACAATTACGTTAATTTATTAAGGAAAAGTTTAGCTCAGATACATCTTTGCTATAATTTTCAGCAAAAAAATAATTGTTTTTAAGTGTTAATCTTGTTAAAGTCCTACCGTGCACACTCGTGTGGCCATTTTGCAGCCAATCCATTTTTGGCGAAACACCGGCCCACATTTCCGGGTTGTCACCGCTGACGCGTAACATACGCGACGCGTCAGCGGTGACGCATAATAGATGCGACGTATACGGCGGTGCGACACGTTTATGGATTTTTCCACTTTAGTGGACATAATTGGACTAATGCGACATATAGGGCGGTGCGACTTTTAAGCCGGAACGTACGGTTTACAAAAAGTATGCACGGAGCCCAGTCACAAGAATCTGCCACGGAGAGTGTGTGAGGCTTGTTTTTATATGCTTATCAGCTCCTCCAAGCTCACTCACAGACTCAGAGGCGACCTCAGACGGCCAGCTGTGCCTGTAGTATCAAACCAGCTCCTCATCCAGCTCTCAAACACATGGCTCATGGGCAGTTAACACTCCGAGCTACAGTAGTTAAAAACAACCATAAAACCTTTTCCAAAAATTCCCTAACAGAATGAGTCATAATTCAATATAACAGCATCATTTTTTATTTTATCATTGAGAAAAGTGAAATTGTAAATTGACTGTACAGTACTGTACTTATATAGCAACTTGGAAGCCAACCAGGCTACCCAACATGCTTTACAACACAATCTGTGTGATCATTTACCCATCCACAAAACTTTATCCAGCACTCTACAAAGCTAATTTAAATAAATCACTCTATAGTCTCATCAGTGTTTAAAAACCACATTCAGCTATACCTTTATGACCTTACTCGACTTTTGTGGTGTGCTTTACATGAGTGCTCAGATTTCTCCAGTCCTTGGACACAGTCTACCACAGTGCCCTAAGCTTCATCACTTATAGTCGCCTCACTGATCACAGTGAGCTGTACTCTAAATCTGGCTGGTCTTCTCTGAGTGCATGCACGTATACAGGTCATTCTCAAAAAATTAGCATATTGTGATAAAGGTCATTATTTTCCATAATGTAATGATAAAAATGAAACTTTCATATATTTTAGATTCATTGCACACCAACTGAAATATTTCAGGTCTTTTATTGTTTTAATACTGATGATTTTGGCATACAGCTCATGAAAACCCAAAATTCATGTCTCAAAAAATTAGCATATTTCATCCGACCAATAAAAGAAAAGTGTTTTTAATACAAAAAAAGTCAACCTTCAAATAATTATGTTCAGTTATGCACTCAATACTTGGTCGGGAATCCTTTTGCAGAAATGACTGCTTCAATGCGGCGTGGCATGGAGGCAATCAGCCTGTGGCACTGCTGAGGTGTTATGGAGGCCCAGGATGCTTCGATAGCGGCCTTAAGCTCATCCAGAGTGTTGGGTCTTGCGTCTCTCAACTTTCTCTTCACAATATCCACAGATTCTCTATGGGGTTCAGGTCAGGAGAGTTGGCAGGCCAATTGAGCACAGTAATACCATGGTCAGTAAACCATTTACCAGTGGTTTTGGCACTGTGAGCAGGTGCCAGGTCGTGCTGAAAAATGAAATCTTCATCTCCATAAAGCTTTTCAGCAGATGGAAGCATGAAGTGCTCCAAAATCTCCTGATAGCTAGCTGCATTGACCCTGCCCTTGATAAAACACAGTGGACCAACACCAGCAGCTGACATGGCACCCCAGACCATCACTGACTGTGGGTACTTGACACTGGACTTCTGGCATTTCCTTCTTCTATCCATAAACAGAACTCCTGGGATCCCATTGTCAACCGTTTGGGATACCCTTAAGGCCTATCTTAGGGGACAAATCATTTCATATACCGCCCGGCTGAGGCAAAAATCTCAAAAAGAAAGAACTGATTTAGCCCAGCAGATAAAAGAAATTGATCAACAATATGCTCAAAACAAATGCCCTAATCTGTACAAAAAAAAGTAGAACTCAAAACTAAGTTTGATTTATTGTCTACATACTCAATAGAACAATCACTTTTGAAAAGTAAATCATCATTTTACATACATGGAGAAAAGTCAGGAAAACTACTGGCAAATCAGTTGAAGGGTGCCACGGCTAAACAAATCATCCCTAAGATCCAATTAAAGAACGGCACCATAACTCTAGATCATTTACAAATTAACAGAGCATTTAAGGACTTTTATTCCCATTTATATACTTCAGAATCTCAAACCAACAAGAATTTATCTTCTCAGTTTTTCGAAAAGACCAATATGCCAAAACTCACACCCAATCTGAAAGATGCACTGGAGATCACAATATCCCTGACAGAAATTGTGTCAGCTGTATCGGTAATGCAGTCTGGCAAATGTCCGGGTCCTGACGGCTTCCCTGCTGAATTTTTTAAGAAATTTTCTCCATTACTTTCCCCACTCTTACACTCGGTTCTCTTAGAGTCGTTTGACAAAGGATCCCTTCCGAAATCTTTCTTAGAGGCCTGCATTACCCTCATTGCAAAGAAAGGAAAAGACCCAACTCACTGTTCCTCTTATCGACCAATCTCCCTTTTAAATACAGATGCCAAAATTTTAGCTAAAGTTCTTGCTCAAAGGTTGGAAAAGATCCTTCCTTTCATCATATCAAAAGACCAGACTGGATTCATTAAAGGCAGGCACTCCTTTTTTAATATCAGACGCCTTTTGGACATTATTTATTCTCCTTCGGATACTGTTCCTGAGTGTGTTATTTCCCTTGATGCGGAGAAAGCATTTGATCGGGTTGAATGGGACTACTTGTTTAATGTTCTTGACAAATTTGGTTTTGGCCCCAATTTCATTACATGGGTGCAATTAATTTATTCACATCCCACCGCAACCATTCGTACCAACTCTCAGATATCGAAACCATTCAGTCTACATCGAGGAACTCGCCAGGGATGCCCACTGAGCCCTTTGCTCTTTGACCTGGCAATTGAACCTCTTGCCACTGCTTTGCGGTCCTGTGACACAATTTCAGGAATCTGGAGAGGCGATATGGAGCACAAGGTCTCCCTTTATGCTGATGACCTTTTACTTTTCATTTCTCATCCGACTGACACGCTGCCTTCCGTTTTATCATTACTTGAGGAATTTGGAATCAATTCTGGTTACAAATTAAACTTGAGTAAAAGTATAATTTTCCCTGTCAATACCCTGGCGCAGACTCTTGACTTTAGTAAATGGCCTTTTAAAATTGAGAAGATAAAATTCTCTTACCTGGGTGTTACAGTTACGAGGAGGTATAAGGATTTATATCAAGAAAATTTTGTCTCTCTGTTGAATCAGACAAAGCAGGCATTATCCCGATGGTCACCGCTTTCCACTTCCCTCATAGGCCGTATTAACTCAGTCAAGATGGTCACTTTACCTAAGTTTTTATATCTCTTTCAAAATATTCCTGTTTTTATCCCTGGTTCATTCTTTGTTCAGTTAGATTCCATCATTTCATCATATCTGTGGCAAGGAAAACGTCCACGCTTAAATAAGACACATCTCCAAAAAACTAAGGCCGCAGGCGGTCTTGCCCTTCCAAATTTCCGCTTTTACTATTGGGCAGCAAACTTGCACTGTCTAGCATTCTGGTCATTCTATTACAACAGACCTGACAGCCCTGACTGGGTAGAGATGGAGTCACAGTGTTCTGGGAAATGGTCCTCCGTGGCTTTCTTGGGATCCTCATTCCCGCTTCCACCACTTACAACTGTTATAAATCCAGTTATAAAACACTCACTAAAAATCTGGGCACAATTTCGTAAATATTTTGATTTCTCTAGTTTCTCTCTTTATAGCCCTATTATGTCTAACCAACTTTTCAAACCATCATCTCAGGACTCTGTTTTTAAAGAATGGCAAAGAAGGGGTATAGTACGCTTCAATGACTTGTTTCTTAATAACACTTTAGCTTCATTTCAACAACTATGTGAAAAATTTAGTCTTCCCCAGTCCAATTTTTTTAGGTATCTCCAAATACGGCACTTTATTACTCTTCATTTGTCCAACCTCTCCATTTCAACTGATAGCAGTATTGTTGACACTATTCTTTCTCTAGACCCAAATAAAAAACAGTCCATTTCATTCATTTACAGTAAACTATTGGATTTGAAGCGTGCTTCCTCAGATAAAATCAAAGCTGCTTGGGAAGAGGATCTCGGCTCCTCTATTTCAGAGGACTCTTGGACCTCCATACTCAAACTGGTGAGCTCCAGTTCTCTCTGTGCTAGACATTGTCTAATACAATTTAAAGTGGTGCACAGAGCTCACATCTCTAAACTGAAATTGTCCTCTATGTATCCTGATGTCAGCCCATACTGTGTGAGATGCAAACATGCTGAAGCCTCTCTCTCCCATATGTTTTGGTTTTGCCCATCTCTGAACAAATATTGGCGGGAAATCTTTCAGACTTTATCACATGTACTAGATACACGCCTGAACCCTGACCCACTGATTGCTCTGTTTGGTCTTGTAGAGGGCATGACAAACCTAAATAAAAACCAACAACATGTAATATCGTTCACCTCTCTCCTGGCCAGACGAGCTATTTTGCTAAGGTGGAAAGAACCGTCTCCACCCACTCACGCTCAGTGGTTGGCTGACATCATGTCCTGTTTAAAGCTGGAGAAAATCAGATTCACACTCCAACAGAAAGAGGGTAAATTTGAGAATGTTTGGGGACCTTTCCTGAATTTGTTCCAGTCTCTCTGACAACACAATTCACTCAGGTTAATGCAGTCTCTTGGCTATTTTACCTTCTATTTATTTTTTTCCCTTTTCTTTTGGCAGTGATTGGGTAGGGATTATTTTCTATGTTATTATTATTTTATTTTTATTATTATTTTTTTCCTTTAGTGTGGATTATAATGCACATGTTACAACTCAAATTGACTGTTGTTTTTTTGTTTGTTTGTTTGTTTTGTTGTTGTTGTTGTTTGGAAAAAAATGAAAAAATTCAATAAAAAGATCTTGAATTTGAAATGTTACAGGCTGCATTACAATGTTACATACCCCACCTTTAAACACCCAAGTGAAGACAGCAACAGAGTGAGGAAAGGAGGTCACCCTAACCCTAACTATAGGAAATATCAAAAAGACTACAGTAGTTTTAATCCATTTATTAAATGTATTCATATAAATTCACTGAATCTATTCTAACATAATCCTTTAAATGAAATATTTTCATTTTTTGACAAATCTTTTCAACCCTTCTCTTCCACTCCAGTTGCACTGTGGCTTTTTGTGACCCTCTAATGTTTTTTTAAATAACAACACTCACCTGCTCTTTAGTCCAAACCCTGTATACTTCCTGTTAAAACCAATTTCATCCCACTCTTTTGCTGTTTTTAGCTCAACTCTCTTTTAGGCATTTCTGTTTTCATCTTCAAGTCCAAGTCCTTCTCTTGTCAGTTGTTGCTGTTATTGTTCCCCATCAAGGAACGAAGAGGAGGAACTGAAAATACCTCATCCATCTGTGCATGTTTTGAGCATGATAACTTGAAAAATAAGGTACCAACTTTCTTTTGGATGTGTTGCTACATCTAGGTGAAAGAAAGATCAATATCAAATATTGGGTTGCCATGGTGGTGCAGTTGATAGAGCTGCCGCCTCTCAGCAAGAAGGTGTCTCCGTGAATGCATGGGTTTTGTCTGGGTACTCCAGTTTCCTCCCACAGACCAATAGCATGCATGTTAGACTGATTAGTAACTCTAAGTTGCCCCTAGGTGAGAGACAGAGTGAATAGTTGTTTGTCTCGTTTGTCTCTATGTATCCCTGTGATGAACTGGAGACCTGCCCAGGCTGTCCCCCACCTCTTACACAGTAACTGCTTGAAATGTACAGTGACCCTAGTGATACATAAAGGAAGAAGTGGGTAAAGATAATGGATGGATGGATTGCCATGTCAAAATCCAAGATGACAACCACTATATGGTAAATGGTAAATGGAGTTTACTTATATAGCGCTTTCCAGCACCCTATGAGGGGTCCCAAAGCACTTCACAGTACCAGCCATCCACCCATTCATACACACATTCATACACCGGTAGCGGTAGCCTGCCATGCAAGGCGCTGTCCAGTCCTACCAGGAGCAACTCTGGGTTAAGTGTCTTGCCCAGGGACACAACGAGGTATGCAGTGACCGGGGGATCGGACCCGGGACCTTCCGGTCCTGAGCCGGCTGCCCTGCCTCTACACCATCTCGGTCCAGTGTATGTGTATGTCAACTGACCACCCCATCATTTGAAGAAACTTTGCTAATTTGCTTACAAGCATAGTTTCCTCAACTGAATGGGGTGGCTGAAAAATAATTTATGCTGGCCAAGACCACCAGCACCCCATGGTTCTGCCATTGGATTTGATCATGGATAAAATTCCTTCCTACACTTGCCAGGATTCATCCCTCTGTGTTGCCTTGAACAAGAACAAACAAAACATGTACTCATCCAGACGACCTAACTTAACTTAGTTAGATTTTCAACCTGGATTATTGAGCATGAATCAGGATATTTTGAACCACTTTGGCCATGACTGCTTCAAACTAGTTTGAGAGTTTGAGCAGGCAGTGGGCTGAGGGTGGACTTCAGTAACCACCTGAGTACCATCAAACTGGTTGATCCACTATGAGAAGATGTAATTTCTAAGACTGAGTTTGTTGCAGCTGCTCAGACTGAATAAGTATTTTTGATAAAAGATGAAATGTTTCTTCAAAGAAGAATCCGTCAAGAGGACCTGACTTAACCGTCTCAAACAAAACCATACCTCGATTCTTCTACACAGCACATCCTACCAACTTGAACGCCTTAAACTAAAAACGTTAAGGTTTACTTGCATTCCGTGTTCAATTCCAGTCTAGAAAATTCCCTTCAGTTCAAAAACACCTGATTAATTCCAAAGGGAAATTAAATGTTGTGACTCATCATCCTGGTTTCATTAAAAAGTTTTATGACGTGAGAAACCCAGGTTGTTACGAGACCCAGAACGAGGCAAAACTCAGGAGTAGAAAAAGTAACAGTGCTTATTATTTACAGTGGAAATATATATGTACACAGCAGATCTCTTGGAGCCCCTGGGGAGGAAGGACAGGGTCTGGTGGGTCTGGGCATTGTTACTGACCTGTTTGTTTCTCTTACAGTTTTACTTTGGACGCTGTTGGGTGGTACTGAGTGGAATCCAAGAGGTGCTCTAGAGATGAAGGACCAGGTAGGGCAAGCTGGCAAACAAGGCAGGCAAGTGGCTGGAGGGCAAAGCACAAGGAATGAGGACAGGACCAAAGGCAGAACCAGGACTGGATAGAACCCAAGGGGGAAGGATGACTATAGACACAAAAACAAGGTAAGTATCTCAGTTTGAATGCAGCAATACTGTCCAGAGGCATAAATACCATGAATGGTACAATGCTCCAGCGAAGAGTAGCACTCGACTGCAGCCTTAAGGCTCGGTTATACTCGCGCTTTGGTCCGCAAGCTGGAGCGCGTTTTGCCGCGTTGTTAATAGTTGATGCACGGCGGCACATGGCAAAGTGCTGTTCTTTGAGCCCAGTCCACGGCGTCAACGGCAAAAGTCAACGGTGTGGCGTGTGGCGCCGCGCGCAGCGCGCGCACTAGGCTTGCAGAGTTTCAAAAATTTGGAGGTGCGCGACACGCGCCAAGACGACGCGCGGGGCCAACGCGCAAGGGGCGGGGACTGCGATATCGCGTCACTTTTCAAACAGTTGAATGATAAAAGATATTTATGTTGTGTCTCTATATGCAGTTCAAAAATGATGTCACAATACCTTTAAAAAAACATGTCTGTTGCTCCTTTTGCCAACTGTGATTTTTCCTCTGTTCAGGACTGTAAATATCCAGGGTCAGGGGAAGGAGTTAATGGGAAGCTGCTGTGACTTGGCCCTGGTTTGTCCTCATGGACGAGGTTTTAGGACAGAGACCTTCCACTGCACCTCCTGTCCTAACTGTCTCCATCACTGAGGACACTCCAGGTCCAAGCGCAGCAGTGGGTGAGCCAGGGCTGAGGGACAAAGAGGAACGGAGACAGGGAATAAAGAGGCAGCAGGATAGAGAGGATGATTTATTTCAGTTCATCAGAAGAGATGAAGAAGCAGAGAGAAGGGCAAATGTAAGTAGAGACAGAATGGAGAGGCGTTTCACAATTCTCAAAATAATTTGCAAATAAATGAATTGATTGTATTTTTATGTTATTGAAAAATGTGTTTCGTTTAAAAATTGAAAATAAAGTGATTACAAAAACTAGTAGTTGTAAATAATTAATTTTATTAACGGTAAATTCATTCAAAACAACAGCAAAAGGCTCAGTGGCATGCCAGCCCTGCAAACCCATGGGACACCACCTCCAGGTCTTCTGGGTTTTCAGGCAGGTGGATGACCTGGTGGTGAATGGCCACCACCTCTTCTGTATGATGGACGATGCAGTGGACAGTAGAACGAGGACGATGCAGTGGACAGTAGAACGAGGACAATGCAGTGGACAGTAGAACGAGGACAATGCAGTGGACAGTAGAACGAGGACGATGCAGTGGACAGTAGAACGAGGACGATGCAGTGGACAGTAGAACGAGGACGATGCAGTGGACAGTAGAACGAGGACGATGCAGTGGACAGTAGAACGAGGACGATGCAGTGGACAGTAGAACGAGGACGATGCAGTGGACAGTAGAACGAGGACGATGCAGTGGACAGTAGAACGAGGACGATGCAGTGGACAGTAGAACGAGGACGATGCAGTGGACAGTAGAACGAGGACGATGCAGTGGACAGTAGAACGAGGCGTCCCAAACACTCCTGAGACCACCTGCAGGATGCTCCACCTGCCAGCCAGAAAACAAACACCAGGGTCTCAACTGTGATTCTGAATTCCTTTAAAGTTTTGTAGACAAAAAAAAAAGTAAGTTACCTGAATATGATTGTCTGTCAGCAGAAGATATAAAACATGCCGCCAGCGGCAATAAAGTTCCTGTATTTCCTCTAGCATAAAAAAAGCAGTAAAAACAACAAATTTTCGATCTCCTTTCTTCCTTAGGCTGAGCGCCGTCACGGTTATAGGTGACAGGACATACGCCAACGTAACCGTGAAGGCTAGACCTGTCCCAATTCACAGCCGCTGACTTCCGGTCTACGTGGTCTTTGAAGGACCCGGCCTACGTCGACCGGGTAGGCTGGGTCCTTAGAAGTATGCAGCCGTTGGATTGGGACACAGCTTCAGAGTCATTCACATCGTCACCTTCATCATCCATACTGACTTCAGTCTCTGAAGAGCTGCAATCATCTCCATAAGTATTAAATAGATCATGGTTCCTGGTAGTCTCTCCTTCTCCACAGTCCTCTCCACCAGTTGCTGCTTTCATCTGGTCAGCTGAGCTGCTGGTTGGAAGATCTTCCTCTTTTACTTGGTGCTGATGAAGCTGTAAAAACTGAGGTTTCTCTTCATCTTCCTCACTCTTCAAAGGAAAAGCAGTGAATGCAAACCCAGTGTCGTCAATCTCTTTTTTCACACTAAACTGCTCTCCCTCTCGACTGGTCCACAGTTCCTCCTCTTCCTCTTTTATGTTGAGGGTCTCTGGATCCTGTTGGTCCACACCAAATATCTGTACTTCTGGAACTTCTTCTTTAATCAGCACCATCTGCTGAACATCTGCAGGGTCCACTGAAAACATGAAAATCAGGCACAATTATAACTTTATATTCACATATTGTGGTGGCTCAAAGCTTGTTAAGTCTTCAACTTTCTAAATTTCTGCATAAAAATGACCTAAAACATCATGATATTTTCACTCAAGTTCTAAAAGTAGATAAAGAGAACCAAGTTAAACAAATGAGACAAAATATACTTGTTGTCATTTATTTGTCGAGGAAAATCATCCAATATTACATGAATTTTCCTGAGATTTGTCAAGCTGTTTTATCAATATGCACAAAAATAAATTAAATATTGACAAGAGCATGTAGTGTTCACATGAACTAAGTTTTCATTTATATCTGTCGATGGCCATTGTGAGACAAACTGCCTCAATTGTACTTGTCAATGTCTGAATGTAAACTACCGTATTTTCCGGTGTATAGGTCGCACCTTTTTATGTTTTTTTTTTCAAGGCCTGCGACCTATACTCAGGTGCGACCTATATATGGCTTGTTATCACTTTCGGTGAAACAAATTTTTAAATCCAGCTCATTTCACAATTACGTTCATTTATTAAGGAAAAGTTCAGCTCAGACATATATTTGCTATAATTTTTATCAAACAAATAATTGTTTTTAAGTGTTAATCTTCTTAAAAGCCTTGCTGTGCGCTCCTGTGGCAGACATTTGCAGCAGAGCTAAACGTAGGTGCGACCTATACACCAGTGCGACCTATCTGGGGATTTTTCCAATCTATTGGTGATTATTGGACAATGCGACCTATACACAGGTGTGACCTATACACCAGAAAATACTGTATCAACTTGTAATTGTTATCAATAAAAACAACTGATGTTTCTCATTTGAAACAAATTATAACAGACTTTTGGTAGTGAATTATGCATATTTAGAGGTTTGTTTTATAATACAGTAATATACAGTATATGGTTACAACGATCACAATAATAAAAAACTTTACAGAATTGAGCAATGCTTTAAAAGACCTGACTCAAATATATTTAAACTGTGAAATTATTTTTGGAGACCATTACTGGTATATGGTAATAGACAAATGACTTGATAGATGTCCATCAAAGATGCAAAATAATCATTACAACTCTATTTTGTTTGAATTTTGTAATTAGTAGTTGGTGTAGATTCTCAGTCGTCCAGGACATGATAAAATCAAAAAAGGCGTTCAATACAGAACAACTGGACTTTATTTGTAACAAACAAGACGTTTCGCTCATCATCCGATAAGCTTTCTCAATTGGAGACTGTGAGAGGGAGAGAGAAGTTATAAGCAAAGCTGGGCCACTGGTGCACACCAAACTAGGTAAATTGGAAGCTAACACACACACATACTTGGGATAACACGTGGCTGTGACCCATTCAAAGTTCTGTGTGTGAAAGCAGAGCTTACAGAAAACACACACACACCCTACTGTATGTAAATTGACAAAAACCAATGTGAAAAACCAAACCACATTGTTATCAATGTGTGAAGTGTGGTTTTTGTCAATTTACATACAG
>JBBPBX010022223.1:0-10947 GCA_038048925.1 Garcialebias charrua
CTCAGTTTAACATTTCCTTAATAAATGCACTTTGACAGTCAAATCAGCTCATTTCAAAAGCCGATTAGCGGAAGCGGGAGCACACAGAGGGACGACTCACTGTGCATTTCTTCAAAATTTAACAAGATAACCACCTAAAATCGATTATTTGTTTGCTCGAAATTATAGCAAAGGTGTGTCTCAGTTGACCTTTTACTTAATAAAATAACTTTAACGGTCAAATCAACTGTATTTCAAAAGTATTTGCTGCCTCAGTGCTCTGGGAGTGTGCAGAGGGAGGAAATCAGGAAGGCGGAATGCTGTGCATTTCTTCAAAATGTAACAAGATAAGTACCTGAAACAATTATTTGTTTGCTCGACTTTAAAGTAAAAATGTGTCTCAGTTGAACTTTTACTTAATAAATGGACTTCAATGGTCAAATTAGCTGCATTTCACCAGGGCGACGCAGTAAAATGATCCCAGAGCTGGACGAAGGTGGCAGGCTATGGCAAGTTGATTGTGTCACTAATAGCCACTTTTACTTATTACATGACACAACGGCATGCCATACAAATTGAGTGACATCTAGTGGCTGAAAATGGTAGTGTTCAATGTTTTCAGTCAGAATTAATGAAAATGGTCATATCTCAGGAAAAATTGGGTTTTTAAACATGGAAACAATATCCATAAATACGTCACTTTGGTGTATAAGTCGCAGGGTATACAAATTATGCAAAAAAACCTGCAACCTATAGGCTGAAAATATGGTACATGTTCCAGCACAGTTAAGTCAGGTCCTCTGAACTGTTTCTTTTTGTTAAAACATTGTATTTCATCCAAAAGACGTCATCAGTCCAAGGAGCCACAACAAACTCAGTCTTAAAAGCACCATAGTGGGCCAACCAATTTTATGGTGCTAAGATGGTGTCTGGAGTCCACCCTCTCCCCCGCCGACTCCTCTGAGGCATCCATGGCCAAAGAGGTTAAAAATATCAAAGTTCATGTTCAATAATCCAGGTAGACAAATCCCACAGAGTTAAGTCAGGGCCTCTGGACGGATTCATTTTGTTGAAACGTTTCGTCTTTCATTCAAAAGACTTCATCAGAAACCGTGTTTCCATCCATTTTCATTTCGAATTTTGAGCTAATTTTTGAAATCTCGCAAATATGTAAATACAAATTAATGCGAAGCAGAAGTGTTTCCATTAACTTGCTTGAATCGCATCTACCGGGCCACGCACAGCGTCATTACGTCAGACGTCAGCGTCATTACGTCAGACGTCAGCGTTGCGCATGTCTACAGTAAACAGGAAGTAGCGGTTGAAAACAGAACCCGGCCACACATCTCGTCAAAATGGAGAGAATATTTCAGGTACGTGTTGCTATCGGGCAAGTTGTATTTATTCTGTCATGCCAACTAGTTTTAGCGATGTTACATGTTGTCCGGAGCGGAAACAGCTGAACGTCACGTGACGTGAATGTTCGCTACGGCAGAACTGAGTCGGCAAATCTGTTTCCATCTGTCGTTTTGCGCATCTGCTCATTTTCGAAGATCCCAAAAACCACCTCAAGCGAGCGTATAAACTTTTTGGCGAATTTGAGGAAGTAAATTCGGATTTTGCCGTTTCCATTAAGCTTTTCTGCTGCGATACTTCAAAATGCGCATCTAGAAACCTTGATGGAAACACGGCTAGAGTTTGTTGTGGCGCCTCGGACTGATGATATTTTGCTCCTAATTTTGACAAAACTCACCCCCTGTACAGTTGGGGGGGGGGGGGATTTGTAAACGACAAATCATAGAGAGAAGCAGCACAACACAAATTTCAAAAAATAAAATCAGTAGCCTAGTTTCAGAGGTGTTAATGTCAGCTCAGACTTCCAGATGAGGGTCAGTTTAAGTTGGCGAGGCTAAAAGAATCCCAGAAAGAGCATGCAGAAAGAAGATGGAGCTCCAAGTTCCCCCCGGGGTGAAATTTGTCGATTTCTGACAACGTCATCTCCACCCCAATCTGCAAAAAGCATTGGTGCTGCTTTTGTGTAGAGGCACAATTTTGATGGAGAACAGTGCAAAACGTAGGGAGAAATGAGTGGGTGGGACAGCGGGGAGTGATGGGGAGCGCCATAAGAAGAAAAAAAAGAGATTCTATTGTGTAAGCCTGATGGTTTTCTCTGAATCAAAATGAGCGAGAGATGGAAAAAGCAGGATGTTCACAGACTCCCTCGGGGAGGAAGATGAGAGCATTTTTGTCCAACACCAGACAACCAACAGACAATAGGAAGTGTGTGGCTGTGTGTGCGAGCAGTGACAGTAAGTCTGTGTTGAGGGCATGCAGTCTCACATTTCCTCATGCCCCGCATACAAAAAGGTCACTCATCTCAGTCAATGAAATGACGTTAAATGGACTGCAGAAGCTCTGGTGCCGTGATTTGCCTCACGGGCCTAAGGATGCAATGTGGTTGGCAATGGTAATAAGAAAAAACAAGCCAAAACAAAAAGAATGAAACACTCCTGACTAGCAATCAGAATGGAAGTAGCTTCTCCTCATCTGTTTGCTTGGTCCCCAAACTACACCCACTTTTCTTCTCTCCAGCCGTCCCGCCTGCTGGCAGGTGTAATCTGCTCCCCTTCACACCTTGTCAAAAGATGACTATGTTCACGGCGACGACCCACTACCCATAGGGGAACAGCATGGCCAGTATCTGCATGATGACAAGAGGCTGGCATGTGACTCCTTCCAGAGTTGTCCTGAAGAAAATCTGAGGGTATTCTGCCTGGGCTTGTCAGAGCTGATCAAGACACAATCTGCACGGCAAATTACGGCTCTTATTTTTACTGTAGAAAGGAACAAGGTAGCTACAGCCCCATAAATCAGATACTTGTACAGTATTGGGTGCCATTAGTCACATGTTTTAAAGACTAACAGGATAGAGGGGCTTCATAAGTTGTGTGGTGTGACTTTCATTGGCCTGGTCCCTCTTGTAAGAGATTTTTAATCTCAATGAGTTTTTTTTCACCTGATAAAGAATTAATAAATAAAAAAATAACACACCAAAATCTATACCTTCTTTAAACAAAATATTAAAACAACAAACTCAAATCCAGAGGTGCACCGATTTATCGGCCCCGATTTCCATAATTTTGGGAAATCGGCCGATACTTCCATGAGAAACCGATTTTACTGATTATTTCAGTTTTAACAATTGTCTAAACTTCATTTATATTTCAGAGCGCTACCTTATGGCCAATTAAAACAAGTTTGTATTGTTTCTAGGATATTGTTCAAGGGTATGTTTTTCAGTAAAATGATATTGGAAAATTGAAGGCGCATTGTGACCTTATGACACCTGACAGTGTTGCTTATAAAACAAAACCGGTATCGGCCAAAATCTGAATCGGCAAATCCAACTTTGGAGAAATTGGTGATTTGCGATTGGCCAGAAAACTGCAATCAGTGCACCCTACTCACATCCCTCTCCATTAATCACTGAATAGGTTGCTATTGATACTGAGATATTTGTTAAATAATGTGGCTTTTATTATTATTTTTTTAAATAAATTGGCTTTGTATTTGGAGTATTATTGCAAGAAATTTTAAGTTTAAAGTGTCTGTGACATCATCTTCCTTTTCATGAAATGATAGAAGATATATATCTTGTATCATTCAACTATGTTTGTTTTTGCAAACAAAATTATGAATTAATGAAAATTCCTTTCAAACTGAGATTAAAATTAAAATCAGTGTTTCTTCTTGGAATATCCGACTACACGCGAATGTACCATCTGTGATGTAGGAGGATGAACGTCTTTAGAACGCCCCTATTAAATATGCATGGCGGACAATAAATAAAACGATGAAATTAGCAATCTAAGTTAAGATTTGAGCTATTTGTCTTCAGTTTGGGAAGCAGGAAGTTAGATGAGCAGAAACCGCAGGTTCTAATTTAGGTCTGCACCCGTATTTTTTTTTGTCTTACCTTTTCAGGAAGCGAGTGCGCTCCGAGAGCGGGGGCAGCTTTATTTATTCCATACTTGATTAAGTATTTCATCTTTTTTTTGTCTTACCTTTTCAGGAAGCGAGTGCGCTCCGAGAGCGGGGGCAGCTTTATTTATTCCATACTTGATTAAGTATTTCATCTTTTGGGAAAGTGAAGAGGCTCACTTGTTCACTGATGATATTAGAACACCCAAACGCGACACAACGTAACGGCATTATACAAAAAAAGGCGATCTGGCAGAGAATTGATGCGTTATCATTGCACACGCAGACTCGAGGTTCATCCTCCTACGTCACAGATGGTGCATTCGCGTGTAGTCGGATATTCCAAGAAGAAACACTGATTTTAATTTTAATCTAAGTTTGAATGGAATTTTCATTAATTTATCATTTTGTTTGCAAAAATGAACATTGAATGATACAAGATACAGTATATATCTTCTATCATTTCATGAAAAGAAGGAAGATGATGTCACAGACACTTTAAGTTGCATTCATCATTTAACCAAATAATAAAAAAAGTTGCAGCACCAATTGGAATACAGTATATAGTATAATATTAAAGTAAAGCAAGTACTGCAGAATGTTTAAACAGTATCTAAAAGTATAAACATAACAATACGGTCTGTAAAAGAGAAGCTAATTCGATGGCAGTGATGGCTCCTGAAGGCCATCATTTATAAAAATTGACCTCCTAACAAATGATAAGTCAGTATGGTTTCCTACAAAAAGCGGGGTTGCTGTAGCCTGGTGGTCAGTGCCGTGATCTTGTAATCCTTAGGCTGGGGGTTCGAGCCCAGTTTGCATCAGGAAGGACAGCCAGTGTCAAGCAATTACCAAAACTTTCATGCGAGTTCCATTGTTGAGGCGAGCCCCGCAGAGGGGAGCGGTTGAAAGAAAATAAATCCTTAAAGGGGACCACATATTCAAAATTCACTTTTTAATGTTTTTTTTACTCAACTTTGGGTATTTACTTCATAAAAAAACAGTCCTAAGGCCAAAAAAATGCACCCAGTGGTTTATTTACTCTAAGTAGATTTATTTATCTTTGATAAATACACTTCGTTTCCCACTTCCTGCGGTTTGTGACGTCACAAACCGCAGCCAACCACCTCAAACCTGAGTCCAGCCCCTCACCTAGCAACCCCTGGTTAGGCTCAACCCACTTCTGTATTAAACACATGACTGTTGTTTTTCATGATTTCATCTCATCTTTTGTTTATATGTTCTTAATTTCATGTGTACAGCACTTTGTTGCAGCTGTGTTTTTTTTAAATGGCTTTATAAATAAAGTATAATTGTTATTTTTATGTTTTAGTTCAATTTTTAGTGTATTTGCGATCGCTCCCAACGCGCAGCCGGCAAAAATTAAACGAGCGGACCCCCGGCGTAGGGACCGGCGGCAACGGGACACTGCTTCTGGCGCGATGGAGCGGAGCTTCAACTGTACAGCCTCGTTGGAGCCTCGCAGCAGCCTCGCAGCAGCGAGGACCTTCTCCTTACGGATTAATGTAAGGAGAAGGTCCTAACGTTTTGTAACATCTGTTGGTTTGGCAATGCTACAGAGGCTCAGAAGAAATCCTTAGTAATGTAACTACAGCCAGCAAACTGTTAGGGACCACTCTGCCAAGTATGGAAAAGATATACATGGACAGAGTTATGAGGAAGGCAAACAAGATTATAGCAGACGACACACATCCCCTAAGATCTTCATTTGAGTTGCTTCCTTCAGGGCGAAGGTATGGCCTTCCTTTATTCTCAAGAAACAGAACAAAATTTTCTTTCATACCACAAGCAATTAAATCATTAAATAATACTAAGGTATCATGAATTACTGAGCTGAAACATCTTTGCTGTAATGATGGATGATGATGTCATGTATGTATGTATAAGTATGTCCTTTATGTCAATGCCTGCTGACAAATGTTGCAAATTAATTTCCCTACGGGGACAAATAAATCTATCTGTCTGTCTGTCTGTCTGTCTGTCTGTCTGTCTGTCTGTCTGTCTGTCTGTCTGTCTGTCTGTCTGTCTGTCTGTCTGTCTGTCTGTCTGTCTGTCTGTCTGTCTGTCTGTCTGTCTGTCTGTCTGTCTGTCTATCTATCTATCTATCTATCTATCTATCTATCTATCTATCTATCTATCTATCTATCTATCTATCTATCTATCTATCTATCTATCTATCTATCTATCTATCTATCTATCTATCTATCTATCTATCTATCTATCTATCTATCTATCTATCTATCTATCTATCTATCTATCTATCTATCTATCTATCTATCTATCTATCTATCTATCTATCTATCTATCTATCTATCTATCTATCTATCTATCTATCTATCTATCTATCTATCTATCTATCTATCTATCTATCTATCTATCTATCTATCTATCTATCTATCTATCTATCTATCTATCTATCTATCTATCTATCTATCTATCTATCTATCTATCTATCTATCTATCTATCTATCTATCTATCTATCTATCTATCTATCTATCTATCTATCTATCTATCTATCTATCTATCTATCTATCTATCTATCTATCTTATCTATCTATCTATCTATCTATCTATCTATCTATCTATCTATCTATCTATCTATCTAATTTACGGGAGACACTTGGTGAACTTTGTGTTGTCTTGACTGGAACAGCGATAACTCCCAAAATCTCCGCGTGCAACGAGCGGAGCTGGCGAACACCGGAAGAGGAACAAGCTAACATTAGCATCGGATTCGGGTGGTCTCATGCTAAAAGGAGCAGCAAATTGCGGCGCGCTCAGACGGGTTTCGGTAAGTTATCTTAAGCTAGCACTAACAGTAAGTCAAATGAGTAATAAAAAAAGAGCTAATTTTAAAACAACAACACATTACAGATACTGGCTGTTACAGAGGGCGTAAACAGATCGTTGAAGGGCGTGGACTTCAGAACTTGTATCAGAAACCGGTCGTTCAAAACGAAAGTTAAAAATGGCAGAATTAAAAAGGGTATAATTAATTATCTAAGAATTATTTTGTGTATTAAAATGAATTAATATCATCAAGATAGCACACAGACATAACATAAAATTTTTAAAGACCTATATGTGGTCTCCTTTAAAGTCATTACCATGACTTTTTCCTTGGTTTCAATAATGGTGACTTTAAATATAAATTTAAGAAACAGACAAGCTGATTAGGAGAAACATGTCCCAAGAAGATGTACCGTAGTCAACTCTTGACTCATTTCAACATTGTTTGGTCATTGTTTGGTCGAGTAGACATTACATTCTCCACCAACAGTCTCACCAGATTAGACAGATCTGTTAACTTTAGGGGTGCTGCATTGCTCAACTGGTTAGCACCCTGTGTATCAGGATATTAGTCAATACAACCAGCTCAAGTTTGAGTCCCAGATTGGGATCTTTATCACCTGCCTGCATATAACAGTGTGTGTTTGTCTTTGAGTGAAAATATTTCATGGACTGGACAGCTCTTAATGAAACCACCAGCAGATAATCACTGAATTTACATCTACAACCGTTGGAGTCAATTGCATTTAAGATGCTAATGAACTTTACCATACCATATCATACCATTATTTATAGAGCACTTAAAACAGCAACAAGGCCAACCAAAGTGCTGTACAAACAAACAAACAACAGGCAACATACATAATGAAGTTAAAAAAAAAACAGAATATACACATAAAATCGATGCAGATAATAAATACAACGACCAAACACAGATCATCTGGTGTTGAAAGCAACGGAATAGTAATGGGTCTTTAAACAGGATTTGAAAACCGAGAGAGAGAGGGGGCCTGTCTGACAAGCAGAGGTAACTCATTCCAAAGTCTTGGGCCTGCTACAGAGAAGGCCCTGTCACCTCTGCTTAAGACGAGTTCCTGGAACTGTGAGAAATAACTGGTCCGCTGACATCAGAGAACGTGGTGGGACATACGGCTGTAGCAAATCAGAGAGATGGGGGTGGGGGTGGGGACTGTTCAGTGATTTGTAGACATACAGGAGAATTTTTAACTGGATTCGAAGATGAACCGGTAGCCAGTGCAGGGAGGCCAAGACTGGTGTAATGTGCTCTCTTTTGCCTGTACTGGTTAAAAATCAGGCTGCTAACAAAATTCTATGTGGTAGCAGCTGACAATCATCCTCAACACATATTCAGCATGCTAACACATCACACAACGATTCAATACAAAACCCTGGAACTCTAGGTGTGTGATATGCATTTCTTCAAGGAACACTAGTTTTAAATATCACGTTTCCTCTTTACTTTCAAGCTACATTCAAAATCAGTCCTGTAACATAATCCTATAAAATTGCTTTCCTAACTTTTTTTTTTTTTTGTAATTACTGCTTATTCTTGCTTGTAACTGAACTATCAACTTCTCTAAGGATTATTAAGGTAAGGTTGGGCGGTATTCATTTTTTGATTGCATTAAGCCTTTCTCAAAAATTTTAACCTCAAATTTTACAGTCTGCCTAAAATGATTTGTCATGTTTTATTACTTCGTGTAATTTCAGGTTAGTTTAGAGCCTACAAATATATTATTAGAGAAAATGTCTTAAATTAGAGATGCAAAACAAGAAGAAAAAAACATTATCCAAGTCATTTCATTGGGCTATAAAAGAAACAGGTTAATGCCAGAATATACAGCTGTACTTGGTCATAGTGTGAACACCCTGTGGAGTCCAGATAGTGGAGTCTGAGATGAACTAGACTCTCTGCGGTCCTCCTCTACAGAGAAAATAAGGTAGCTACAGAGCAGACATGTCTGTAGAAGACTTGATGTGGGAGTTCCTGTTTTTCCTGCTGCTCTGAAGACATCAGATGGCACCAACAATTTCCACACCTGAAGATAATCTCCTTAACGAGATGCCAGGACTATAAGAGGCAGTAGATGACTTCTTCTTGCCACTGGAGCATTACCTGCCTCTGGTAGTCGTGTTTCTAGCCTTTTTGTATTCAATGATCTTTGAGAAAGACTTATTTGTGTTCCTTGGCTATTGCAGCATCTCTCCTCGTGACTTACCTGTACCTGGACTTCTTTGAAGAACCCATGGAAACCTCTGGTGTCTCCACAGCTGCCTTCTTTGTCTTCCAACCACATGCACTACTACCTAATCTACAGTAACGCCAACATCTTCCAACGGTATCACCCTCCTCTCGAAAACATATCGTTTTCAAGAGGAGGGTGATACCGTTGGAAGATTTCGGCGTTACTGGCAACCCTGGGCTCAGCTGCATTCATTGTGCATGCAGCGACTGCATGATCACAGACAGTTACGTCCAAACTGGTGAATAATGTCTCTTTGGACCCTGGATTTTATTAGTTTTGCTCCTGCATGCTGAAAAAGGGTGAGTAGCAGAAAAACACTCAGCTCTCTGATGCCGGGTACCGACCAAACGCGTTGCGGGCAGCGGAAGCGGCCGGTTTACATTGAAAGTCTATGTGGAGACGCGTCGAGGCGCGTCAAATCGTAAAGCGGCGCGTTTTGAGTGTTTGAAGCGGCGCGGCGGCGCGCACGCGGCAGTTCATTTCCGCGCACGCGACGCAGCCGAAGCGTCGATCAGCATAGAGCCGCCAAAGTTTGCCTAGTTGACCTTTGGCTGCTCGACGCTGCTCGGCGCGTCGCAGCAACCAATCGGGAGAGACTCTGCTATGTGATGACGCAACGACAACAGGACTTTTTTTTGACTTTTTAAACTTACCCCATCGAGCCTCCATGAAGAAACCAGCCTCCGGTAAGAAACTTGGCATTTTTACAGTTGCTGCTGTCCGCTCGAGCGTACGATCACCCCAAACATTTAAAAAAACCTTTTAATCTCAACAAAGGCTTTTGGAGCTGCAGTTCGGCTCGTAGAAAACCCACTCAAGTAGTAACGAGGATCACATGCAACTGATTTTATCTGCCCGGTGTGCATGAAACGAACAACCCGACCGGAAAAGGAGCCAGACCCCCTCCTCTGCCTCCTCTCAGTGCGCGTCATCAGACGCGTCTTCAGTGGCTTCAGTGTGAACAGTGACAAGCGGCCAAAAGAGGACAGCAGGAGCGTTTTGACGCGTTTGGTCGGTACCCGGCATGACATTATTTAAATCTGTTGTTAGTGCAAAAAAACTTTGGACTGCAGCCGTCTGCATGTGCAACTTAACACACGGAGAATTTCACACCTTTGGGGGTGGGGGAGCGGGAATGGGGTTTCCCCGAAAATCTCTCAGACCTGGTTTGAGAGAATGAGGGCTGTGAATGGCTGCCCTGTATGTCAATCAAGTGACAGGATGTTTGATAGGCTGACAATTATTTTTTTTTATGTCACGCTGCGATCTACCAGTATTACCTAAGAGATCTACCAGTAGATCGCGATCTACCTAATGAGCACCCCTGCTCTAACCCATGTCCTTGCTCCTCAGGGTTCCTGAAGTGCCTAACTATCCACTGTAAATAAAATCACCTTAAATTTATACTCCATCTTGAGGTTTGTTCACTTCTCAGTGTTTGTCTCTGGGTATTCAGTTAAACATAACACAAGTATAGTGTTCATTCTACACAGTTTCAACTTAACTGTGCACGTCTGGCATAAACGTTCCAATAGTTTTAGGCCCTGTACACACGTAGCCTGGTGTTTGAAAGACGAATATCTGCGCAAAAAAAATATCTCTGTACATACATATTTGGATATTTAAAATATTCGTCTACATGTACCCGTCTACTTTAACAGAGCGTTGTAATGAATATGCTGAACCCATAGGTGGCAGTGTAGTGCTGTCACAACCCTTCAACCCAGCGCAACTTCCTGTTATTTATTTATTTCGTTTGTGTAGACAGACCGTGAGGTTGAACTACTTTTAAATACTGTGTTGGAGTACAAAGTTAATAAAACGCAGGAAAATGTTGACTGGGAATCATGTCAGAGCAGGTATGTTGACATTTAGTGCTTTTTTTAGAGCTTTATGTGACGTCAGCGC
>JBBPBX010022223.1:28080-41615 GCA_038048925.1 Garcialebias charrua
AAATAAAGAACATAAAAAATATATATATATTTTTTTTAATTTATATTTCATATTTTTATTAATTATGGTTTATGCCGTAAGTTCGAGTTGCCGTAGGTCGAGGGCGCCGTAAATCGAGGACTCCCTGTATATATATCACTTATACTGAAGTGTTGTAATGAATAACTCAAAGGCTCTTGAACCACTACTGTTTTTACCAGTTTATTATAATGCCAGTAAATCATATCACTTTTGATACTCGGCAGTGCTTTGGTGTATGACGATATTTTTCTCAAAGTTACAGAATACATTAGACCTTTCCACACAATGGCTAAATGTTATGGGTTTAAAGATAAGCCTGTCTGTGAGCTTGGATTAGGTGTAACAGCAGCAGGTTGACTTTGAACCCTCATGCCCATTTTGTCCCAACAAAAGTCACACTGAGGCAGGAAGAAGGAACCCCAGCCAGGCCTGTCAGGAAAAGGTTTTGTGAAAACACAAAGAAAACATCCTTTTTTTTTTTGCCTTGTTGTGTTTTTTGACCAATAATTCTTTAAAATTAAATAATTTGCATCTACAAGTACTTCTTACTGCTTACTTATACTGCTTGTGCTTTATTAATTCTGTGACGGGCAGCTTTTTATATTTTTAGCTTTTTTTTTTGCGTAGCAGAGGATTGAACAGATTTTTTTTTTCTCAAGCTAAAATTGGAACACCCAGATATGTGTGAAACAAAGTCCGTGTGGGAACTTCTATTTAAATTACAGTATGCTAAAAGAGTCCTATAATTATTGTGTTCTAGTGTAAAATTAACAAGCTAAAAGCCACAGAGTTATGAAAGCACACTGTACCCACTACAATAAAGTGTTTGTTTCATGTTTTGGACGTAGACTCTCTAGTTACAGAGTAAATAACCGAATGAAACCCATACATGACACTTTATAAGAGGATGAAGCTAAAGTTATATTTTTTCCACACACAGGCGTCGGGAAGGTTTTCACGTAAGAGTGTGAAGCCCCGTCCATGAACGACCCTTTGTGGATATACAATGTTTTTTTTATTTATTTATTTAATGTATTTAAAAAATAATCATTTTAGCCTTTTGTTCACATGCAAACTGTTTCAGGAGCCCTTGTTTATTTCACAACTCTGTTCCAGAATGAAGATCTGGTCATTTGCGGACACATAATGTTTCATCCTTTAAATAAATAAATAAATAAATAAATAAATAAATAAATAAATAAATAAATCAAAATCATTGTAATGCCACTTGGTTGTTGATATGTGCTGCTGATTATCCATGCTGCTGATCTCATGCTGCCAATTTATTTGATGCTGCTGTGTTCATTCATACTCAGCCAATTTAAATTTAAATGGATATCATGCAAACGCCAATCCTGGTTCTGCTGGAGGTTTCTTCCTGTTAAAAGGGAGTTTTTCCTTTCCACTGTCTCCTTTGTGCCATATCAGAACAAGAGACGTGAAGATTCAACACAGTCTGCTCCTTAGATAACTTTCACTAACTGGCTTTTATAATGTATGTGAATGTTTCTGTTCAGTGCCCTGAGATGACTCATTGTGATTTGGATTTATAGAAATAAACTAATTGAATTAATGTCCCATCGAAACAGCATACCTTTGTTTTTTTTTGTAATCAGAAGTAAGGGCTTCACTTCGGCAAGCAATGGTTTCCCATTGAGATTTCTTGCCGTTCCCCAAACCTGGAGTGAATGCCTTCGTACTGTTGGTTTAGTGTATTGTGATGCTAATTCCTGACCTGTCTGTGACCCTTAAAGTGTGTGTGACATGATTTTGGAACTACTGTATGCATAAAGTGGCAGAGTAGCTACTCAGCTTTGATTTCTTTTGTACACAGATGCTTCGAATAATTAATATATAAAAGTATTTTTTAATAAAATAGTTATCTGCCGTGCGTCACAGTTTTCGGGTGGAGAAAGGAGGGGTCAAATGCAGACGCATTTTTATGACGCAATGTTAGGAACGCACCTTGTAAATAACTATGGCAGAGAATATACAAACCGAGGAATTAAGCAATTTAAGTGAAGATTTGAGCGATTTGTCTTCAGTTTGGGAAGCCGAAGTTAGTTCGAGTGTTGAACAAGAAACAGCTGGTTCTAATTTATGTCTGCACCAGTATTTATTTGAGTCTTAGAGGTGGTGCGAGGGGAAATCCAACATTTCAGATGAGCAAAGTTCAGAGGGTGACGGGCTGGAACCCGATCGTAGTCGTCTACAGAGCTGGCGATGTTAGAACACCCACAAATGCAACACAACTACCGGCATTTTTCAAGTTATACAAAAGAACATAGGCGATATTGAAGACAATGACAATGCGTAATAATAGCAGCGGCAGACAGAAACTTCATGTCTCTACGTCACGACGTCGCATGCGTAAGTACCCGGATGTCCCGTGCCAAAACACGGCGCCAATTTTAAAATCACTTTTAAATCAAATTTTCATAGATTTATCATTTTGCTTGTAAAAACAAACATAGTTGAATGAGACAACATATATATGTTGTGCCACTTTATGCATAGTTCCAAAATCATGTCACGCACCCTTTAAGCCATCTATCACCGATGACAGGAAAGCAGGGGCCATTGTGACAGCCAACTGCGCCACGCACGTACAATCACATGCACACGCAAGACAAAGGCAACTTGATGGAGATCTACATAACCAACACTATACCTTTTACAGTAGATCTCAGTTAAATAAGGTTCACTGTTTGACAAAAGGACACACAGATTCTGTCAGAATATAGCCTGCACCAACTTTTTAAAACTGCTGTGTTGCATCCTAAATTATTCTCTTACAAAAAAATGTAACAGTGAAACATGATGCTGTCATGAGCTGTAGGTTATACAGTATTCTGTTAGTATTGCCAAAAGGCTGTAGGATCAAGTTGCTTATTACCGGTACCATTTTAATACGTTTCTGATTTAAAGTACTAAATAAAAAAGTAAATATAACATTGCTGTGTCTGTACTTCAGCTCTGTCAAAGCTGACACAGAAAATGTCCAGTAGAAGCCACACAGGCAGAGCGCTGGCTGATTCTGGGCCAAGCCCGGCGTTTCATGGCAGAGTGCTGCGCCAGATGTGACTGAGGTTCTGCCGGCGTTAGATGGAAATAAAAGGCTGTTACAGGAAATGGATGAAAGGCGGGAAAAGGAAGCGGAGCATTTAGCAATTGTTCTTACAGCTCAAAGGACGAAGAGAAGCCAGTTGAATAGCTTAATATGCTATTACTTAAATTAGCTCCAGTATTTATGTCATGCTCTGTTTTAAAGGCTTCCATTCTGAATTTAATGAGAAGCTTTTGTGTTTAAAATACCAACGGAGATTCACCACTACCTCACTAAAACGTCCAATTCACAATTTAAATTAAGATGAGAAGAACCAAATGTTATTCTACCTGAAGAAGCATGAAGTAGTTGAGCTTCATCTCGCATGAGTTGGGCAGCATGGTGGCTCAGTTGGTAGAACTACTGCCTCTCAGCAACAAGGTTGCAGGATCGAATCCCAACCAGGGACATTTATTTTTATTTTTATTGAACTTTATTCATTTTCAGGTAAAATTGAGTAAATATTAAAACAAAACAAAAAATACAATTTACAAAGAAAATGAAAGGAAGCAGAAAGAAGATAAAATCTTATAACATCTGCTCCTTTAAAAAAAAAATACTTGTAAAATAAAATACATAAATTACATTCAAACTTAAATAGGCATTATATAACATAACAAGTCAAAAACTGACTCCGTGCCAAGAACAACCGATTTCAAAAGAATATGCAAAACAATTTCATATTTTTTCAATAAACTACTTTTTACCATTTTCTTAAACAAAAACATTGAGGAAGCGTTTTTACAACTTTTATCCAAAACATTCCTCAGTTTTATTCCTTGAACTGATGTGCATCGTTCCTTTGAGTTTGTTCTAATTTTTGGTATTACAAACATTGATAATCCTTTTAAATTGTAGTTACTGACTGCTTATTAAAATAAGATTGAATATATGGAGGTAAGGAATTTGTATGAGCTTTGTACATAACCTGAAGAATTCCATAGTCAACCAGTTCATAAAACTTTAATAAATTTAGCTGTTGAAATAGTATGTTAGATGGGTGAGTGTAATGCTTTCCTGTGATGATTCTTATTGCTCTTTTCTGTAAAATAAAAATATAATTTGTAGATGTTTTACATGCCTTTCCCCAAACTTCAACACAATAAGTCAAATATGGAAGAACTATCGCATTATATAATATAAGTAATGCTTTATCGTTAAATACATTTTTTGCCTTATATAATACAGCAATATATCTGGCTATCTTTGTTCTCAAATAATTAAGATGAGATTTCCAGGTCAGGTTCTCATCAATAACTACACCCAAAAATTTCACTTCTTTCACTTTACTAATTACATTACCATTGATTTTAAATGTAGCATCAACTGTGGTTTTTCTATTACTAAATACCATATTTTTATTTTTATTTTTTAAATTTAGCGATAATTTGTTAAGCCCAAACCATACCATACCATACCATACCATACCATTTTATTTATAAAGCACTTTAAACAGGAACAAGTCCACACAAAGTGCTGGACAAACAAACACGCAACAGGCAACACAGACAATGAAGTACAACACGAAAAACATAAAAACATTGCAGATCATAAAAAACCAAGTCTGTATTTTTACAAACTCTGTTTCCATCATGTTCAGCACATTTCTGGGTTGGGTTTGTATGTTCTGTCCATGCTGCATGGGTTTTCTCCAGGTACCGTACTCCTCCCACAGACCAAAAGCATGCATGTTAGGCTGAATGGTAACTCTAAATTGTCCCTATAGGTGAGAGACAGAGTGAATGGTTGTTTGTCTCGTTTGTCTCTGTGTCACTGTGATGGACTGGAGACCTGTCCAGGTGTTTCTCGCCTCTCGCACAGTAATGTCTGGATATGGGCACCAGTGACCCAAAAAGGAAGAAATGGGTAAAAGAATGGGTGGATGATCTTTATTTTAGGGATGCACCGATCCACATTTCTCACTTACGATCCGATACCGATACTTAAAAATTGTGTATCGACCGATACCGATACTTTTCCGATCCAATGCTGTTCAGGTATATGAATCTGTATAATGAAATTTTTGTACTGAGACTATTCATTTTAACATTGTGTGAGATACACCCAATGAAGACACTCTTGAGCCTTACAACAAGAAACCCACAAACTTTAACAGCACACAAGAGGCAGGTCTATACCACACACATGTCCTCCTCACTCATGGTGCAGCTGGAAAAACTAAAAAACTGCTAAGCATGATGGGAAAGACAACAAAAACCACTCCCCTTAACCACTAAACAAGCTCTTTGAAGCTGGATCGGAAATATCGGCAGGTTGGATCCGATATCCGATACTTAAATTATGCTGGTATCGGATACCGATACCAATACTGGATCGGATCGGCCCCATCCCTACTTTATTTCTCATTCTAAAAATTCTTTCAATTTAAATAAATCTGTATTCTTCAGCTAATGACTGATTTGAGCTTCTCACATTTCTAAAGAACATATTTTAGAAACATCTTTCACTTAAAAAAAAAGTTTTGCAGAAATGTTTCCAGTGGGATTACAGTAAAGTTAACAAAAAGGTAAATTTAGCTATAAACAGCATATTATGCCATCTGCAGTTAAAAACAAAAGGTGCTCAGGTTTACTGCTTATCCAGACTGTGACTTTTTACTTTTCCTAAAAAAAAAAAAAAAAAAAATCATAAAGGTTTAATGCACTGCAGGAAACACCAGAAGGTTGGAAACGGAAATAGAAAATTCACAATTTCTCGCACAGGTCTGGTTCCCAGGGAGGCTCTTCTGACATCGACAAGGTGAAAATGGTTCTGCAAGAAAAAAAAAAAAGCCCTTAAGTGGATGTAACAGCTCTTAACATTTGATCTGGCGAGTACTTGAAAACCCTTGAAGAAATTAAGAGTACAACAACACGTCTACACTAAAGAGTATCTTTATTAGCCGCTAAGATGATTACAATATTTGTCCCTCTGGATTTTCATGGAGGCGGAAATAAAGAATGGCTGTACTGTGGACCATTTTTAACTTAGTTTCATTATTACCGCTTGTATAAACTTGTCTTTTGAGTTGCCCCAAAATGTCAATAATAACTGAGATGACACAAATCTCCAATTTCAAAGAGATAGTTTGGTAGCGGTTCTGGAATAGGTTTACTTGCTTGTATTTGCATAAAAATGACCTGAAAGTTGTTGAATTGTTTGTTGATTTGTGTAACATACTGCATGATTTTAGTTTCTTATAAGAGTTTACGATAGAATACAATGTCAGTATAAACAAGTCTTAGCTGTCATTTCTAACCCGAACCCGGAGCCTGGCCCAACCTGGATTAGGGCCAGGCCATAATAATGTGTGGGCCGGTGTCGGGCTTTATATTGTGGCAGTGGACGCGCGTAGCCGACGATCCATTGATATAGTAACATGGCTTACCATATAATCACTAGCCGCATGCGGCCATTTGACCGTGCGCTGACAGGCCTTGAAAGAGGTAAAAAAAAAAAAGTTCAGTTCAGGTTCAGATGGGACTATACTGCCAGGCAGCGGTCCATCCAAAGCCCAAATGGCCATTCATTCAGGTGCTGCACTCAGCGGACGGCGTGCACGGCCAACAACCCAAACAGGTGAGATCCCAAAATATCGGACATGTCAGAGCAGGGTCCGTGTCTGAATAATGCAGAATGCAGGCAAAAGCAGGGATTTAATGCGCTTTGATGGCCATGAAAGGACAAACATCACCTCAGCTCTGATCTGATCTTCTGCCCCCTTTTACTCAGTCACGCGTGTCTGCCGACCGTTAATAAACTACATAAGCAGTTAAAGCTTAATTAAAATATCGGGTTCTGACCTGTAATTACGGTTAATTCGTCGGGTTGGATGGTGTTCGGAAATGATGGGTACGGGCTGGGGCCAGGTCAGATTGTTGGGCCTGAATGCAACTCTCAACTTCTTCTTCTTTCAGCTTTTCCCTTTTCAGGGGCCGCCACAGCGAGTCATCCTCCTCCACCTCACTCTGTCCTCTGCATCCTCTGTCCTCACTCCAACTACCTTCATGTCCTCTCTAACTGCATCCATATATCTCCTCTTTGGCCTTCCTCTTTGTCTTTTTCCTGGCAGCTGCATTTCTAACATCCTTCTACCAATATACCCACTGTCCCTCCTCTGGACATGTCCAAACCATCTCAGTCTGGCCTCCCTAACTTTATCTCCCAGTTGTTCAACATGTGCTGTACCTCTGATGATCTCATTCCTGATCTTATCCATCCTTGTCACTCCTAAGGAGAACCTCAGCATCTTCATTTCTGCTACTTCCAGTTCTTTCTCCTGTCTTTTTGTCAATGACACTGTCTCCAGACCATACAACATATAGCTGGTCTCACCACTGTCTTGTAAACTTTTCCTTTGACCTTTGCTGACACCTTTTTGTCACAAATCACTCCTGAAACTTTTCTCCATCCACTCCATCCTGCCTGGACTCTCTTTCTTCACCTCTTTACCACATTCCCCATTTTCCTGGACAGTGGACCCCAAGTACTTGAAGTCCTGCACCTTTGTGACCTCTGCTCCTTGTAGCCTCACTGTTCCATTGGCCTCCCTCTCATTCCCACACATGTACTCTGTCTCACTACTGTAGGGAGTGCTACTGGCTGCAACCCAAGATGGCCGCCAATTACCACAGCTGCCGGCTATCTCCCTGATGAGACCTTCACCTATATAAGGCTGCAGTCAAGTTCCACTCCTCGCTGGGGCATTGAGCTACTTATGTTCTCCTGTGTTCTTGGATCCCTTCCTGTTCTGGTACGCCTTGGGTTCAGTGCCTGGTCCTCGTGCCTGATCTACTGCCATTCCTCTGTGAGACTGATTCACCTTCCTCTGGACTCACTTGGATTCACTCTCACGCTCCACCCAAACCATCCAACCTGAGCTCCAGAGGACCACCTGTACATAGTCACCTGCACAATAAACACTGTTGAATTTTTTATCTTGTGGAGTCTTGTCTCGTTCCGGGTCTCGTACCATCTGGGTTTACTGAAATCATTACAGAATGCCCCAGCCACATAAGACCCAGAGCGAGATCAGGAGCGAGCAAGCGTCATCCACTTCACAGGAACAACGAATGGAAAGACTTGAAAACATGTTTGAACGTCTCTCTTTGCAGCAACAAGCCGCTCAGGCCAGCGTACAAGACCTGGGAAACATGGTGTACACGTTGAACCAAAGGCTCTCGACTTCGGATGCACCTACAGCTCCTCAGGAGTCTGGCGCCGCCGCCTTCGTCCCTGAGAATCATTTCACCTCTCCACCAATAGCGGTAAAACCTTCTGAGTTCTTTTCTGGTGATCCTGAGAGTTGTGGAGGATTGGCATTTAAGGGGGCTCTCCACACATACGCAACCAGCATTTCAAAGATAACTTACCTCGTTAGCCAGCTAAAGGGTGAAGCATTGAGGTGGGCCAATTCCTTCCTGTTGTCTCACGATTTGGATTCTGTCCCGTACGATGTCTTTTTACAAGAGTTTTGCAGAATATTCGACCGGCCGATGAAACAACCCAATGCCGTAAAGCGACTACTGGGATTACGTCAGGGTCGACGACCAGTAGCGGAACACGCCCTCGAGTTCCGCGTCATCGCTGCCCAGACCGGTTGGAATGAACTATCGTTACAAGGTACATTTTTGAATTCCTTGTCGGACATTGTGAAGGACCAAATCGCTTGCCGTGATGAACCAGGGAGTCTGGATGAACTCATAAACCTCGCCGTTTGTATCGACGAACGTCTTCGAGAACGCTTCCGGGAGAGAAACTACAATTACCAGAAGCTCCCCACTTCCGGGTTCACGACAGCGGCAGGTGAGCGAAACGCCTACAGACACACTCCAATGAACTACAAACCCCAGAGAGACTTTGTTTCCGAATCTCCTACACCTATCGGTCCAGCCACTCGCCTGCGTGCCCTACCAGAACCCGAACCGATGCAGGTGGGGCGGGCTCATCTATCTCCTGAAGAGAGACAGAGACGAAGGAGCCTGAATTTGTGCAATTATTGTGGAGAGTCTGGTCATTATCTGCGCAACTGCCCGTTGCTGGGAAACGAAAGGTCCCACCAGTAAGAAGAAAAATACTGGTGGGAGCTTCCAATCTTTCTGCCACTTGTCGACTCACATTAAAAATGACACTCCAAACCTCTCAAGATCGTCTCCCTGTTACTGCACTGGTAGACTCTGGTGCTGAGGAGAATTTGATTAGTATGAATTTAGTTAAGGAATTATCCATTCCCACACAAACAGTTAACCCCTTATCTGTAGCAGGTGTCACTGGGGATGTGGTAGGACGGATTAGATGTAAAACTGTGGGTTTGCATTTAATATCTGGAAACCACCATGAAATGACTGATTTTTATGTTATTGAGTCACCAAACGCACCATTGATTTTAGGCTACCCCTGGTTGAAGAAACACAACCCAAACATTAACTGGGAGCTCGGGAGAGTGGAGGGATGGAGTGATTATTGTTTGAAACACTGTTTACGTGCTGCCGTCTATGATCTTCCTAAGGCTAATTTCACTGAGGAGGATGTTGACACAACCGGTATTCCCCCTGTTTACCACGACTTGGCTTTTGTGTTCAGTAAGCAAAAAGCTCTGTCTTTGCCCCCTCATCGTCCTTACGACTGTTCCATCGACCTCCTTCCTGGGTCCCCACTGCCTTCGAGTCGTTTATACAACCTTTCTGGTCCTGAAAGGGAATCTATGAAAGAGTACATTAAGGACTCCCTTGACTCGGGTATCATACGTCCCTCAACATCACCAGTTGGAGCAGGTTTCTTCTTTGTTAAGAAGAAGGACAACTCTTTGAGACCTTGCATTGATTACAGGGGCTTGAACGCAATCACTGTCAAGAACAAATATCCTCTCCCACTCATAGACTCCATTCATGAACAACTTCAGTCTGCAACCATCTTCACTAAACTGGACTTGCGCAACGCTTACCATCTAGTGCGCATAAAAGAGGGAGATGAGTGGAAGACTGCTTTCAGAACACCACTGGGACATTTTGAATATTTAGTTATGCCTTTTGGTTTAACCAACGCTCCCGCAGTATTTCAGGCTCTGGTCAATGACGTTCTGAGAGACTTCTTAGGTGATTTTGTGTTTGTATACCTGGATGACATTCTCATTTTCTCTCACAGCGAAGAGGAGCACGTAACACAAGTCAGGACTGTATTAAAGAGACTGTATGAAAATCAACTGTTTGTTAAGAGTGAAAAGTGTGACTTTCACGTGTCGTCCGTGTCCTTTTTGGGATTTATTTTTGAAGGTGGCCGATACCGGACTGATCCAGAAAAAACAAGGGCTGTGGTGGAATGGCCCGTTCCCGAAAACAGGAAACAGTTACAACGATTTCTGGGGTTTGCTAACTTCTATCGACGTTTCATTAAGGATTACAGCCGCATCGCTGCACCCCTCTCGCAACTCACCTCCACCAACAGGACTTTTAGATGGACACCTGAGGCAGACGCAGCCTTTGGTAAGCTGAAACACCTTTTTTCATCCACACCTGTTCTCAGTCACCCTGACCCCAACCGTCAATTCATATTGGAGGTGGATGCCTCTGACACTGGTGTAGGTGCAGTGTTGTCCCAAAGATCTCTCACAGATAACAAGGTCCATCCATGTGCCTACTTCTCTCGCCGTCTATCCCCTGCTGAGAGGAATTACGATGTTGGCAACCGCGAACTGTTGGCGGTAAAATTAGCCATGGAGGAATGGAGACATTGGTTGGAGGGCACAGAGACACCTTTTGTTATTTGGACCGATCACAAGAATCTAACTTACCTCAGGGATGCTAAGAGACTGACACCCAGACAGGCACGATGGTCTTTATTTTTCAACCGCTTTAACTACATTCTCACTTTCAGACCGGGTTCAAAGAACATCAAACCAGATGCTCTTTCTCGCCAGTTCTCGCCCACGGATGCTCCGGAAACTGAGGAGAGGATGATTCCTCCTGTTCGCATCGTGGGAGCTTTGACTTTGACTTGGACTATCGAGAAAGAGGTGAAAGAGGCTCAGAGGCTGGAACCTGACCCAGGCACTGGACCCCCTGGAACCCTTTTTGTCCCTGCCTCCGTGAAATCGAAGGTATTAACTTGGCTCCACACAAATAAACTCTCTTGTCACCCTGGTATAGCCCGCATGTTATCTCTAGCCAAGCAACACTTCTGGTGGCCGACTATGGCTCAGGACATCAAGGAGTTTGTCACTGCCTGTCAAACATGCGCAAGGAACAAGTCTGGGAACCAACCGCCTGCGGGACTCCTTCAACCTCTGCCCACGCCTGCTCGTCCCTGGTCGCATGTAGCGGTGGACTTTGTCACTGGTCTACCCCCTTCAGACGGCCACACCACCATCCTCACTGTCATCGACAGGTTTTCCAAGGCGGTTCACTTCATTCCGTTACCCAAACTCCCCTCTGCGATGGAGACTGCTCAACTTCTGCTCCAACATGTGTTTAGGGTCCATGGTATACCCTCTGATGTGGTTTCGGATCGTGGTCCTCAGTTCATCTCCCAAGTTTGGCGCAGCTTTTGTCAGTCGCTGGGGGCATCTCCCAGCCTAACCTCGGGGTATCATCCCCAATCGAACGGCCAAACGGAGAGATGCAACCAGGAGTTGGAGGCCATGCTTCGGTGTGTGGTGGAGTCCAACCCCTCGGCTTGGAGTCAGCATCTCGTTTGGGTCGAATATGCTCACAACACCCACAAGTCCTCGGCTACAGGTATGTCGCCTTTTGAGGCATCTCTCGGCTATGCTCCTCCTTTGTTTCCCAGCCAGGAGTCCGACATTTCGGTCCCATCTGTGCTCCATCACTTCCGACGATGTCGACGTGTTTGGCGCCAGGCCAGGTCTGCTCTTCTACGCACGGCGGCTCAAAATAAACGTTTTGCTGATCGCCGCCGCTCTTCTGCGCCCCTCTATCAAGTGGGTCAGGAGGTTTGGTTGTCCACTAGAGACATTCATTTGAAGGACGTTCCTCGGAAACTGGCTCCTCGCTTTATTGGCCCCTTTCCCATCATCAAGCTCGTTAACCCGTCTGCGGTCAGACTGCGGCTCCCCAGCTCCATGAGGATCCATCCCACCTTCCACGTCTCACAGATCAAGCCTGTTTCCGTGAGTCCTTTGTGTCCCCCTGACAACCTTCCTCCTCCTGCCCGGATCATCGACAACCATCCTGCTTTTACTGTTCGGTCCATCCTTGACGTGCGACGCAGGGGTCGTGGCTTCCAGTACCTGGTGGATTGGGAGGGCTACGGTCCGGAGGAGAGGTCGTGGATTCCTCGGTCGTTCATCCTGGATCCGAGCTTGATCTCCTCGTTCTACAGGGCCCATCCTGAGAAGCGCCTCGGGTCGCCGAGGGGCGACTCTTGAGGGGGGGTACTGTAGGGAGTGCTACTGGCTGCAACCCAAGATGGCCGCCAATTACCACAGCTGCCGGCTATCTCCCTGATGAGACCTTCACCTATATAAGGCTGCAGTCAAGTTCCACTCCTCGCTGGGGCATTGAGCTACTTATGTTCTCCTGTGTTCTTGGATCCCTTCCTGTTCTGGTACGCCTTGGGTTCAGTGCCTGGTCCTCGTGCCTGATCTACTGCCATTCCTCTGTGAGACTGATTCACCTTCCTCTGGACTCACTTGGATTCACTCTCACGCTCCACCCAAACCATCCAACCTGAGCTCCAGAGGACCACCTGTACATAGTCACCTGCACAATAAACACTGTTGAATTTTTTATCTTGTGGAGTCTTGTCTCGTTCCGGGTCTCGTACCATCTGGGTTTACTGAAATCATTACAACTACGGCTGACTTTCATTCCTCTTCTTTCAAGTGCATACCTCGGGGTATCATCCCCAATCGAACGGCCAAACGGAGAGATGCAACCAGGAGTTGGAGGCCATGCTTCGGTGTGTGGTGGAGTCCAACCCCTCGGCTTGGAGTCAGCATCTCGTTTGGGTCGAATATGCTCACAACACCCACAAGTCCTCGGCTACAGGTATGTCGCCTTTTGAGGCATCTCTCGGCTATGCTCCTCCTTTGTTTCCCAGCCAGGAGTCCGACATTTCAGTCCCATCTGTGCTCCATCACTTCCGACGATGTCGACGTGTTTGGCGCCAGAAAAACAACAAGATGGCGCCTATTGTCACGGGCTGCTGTCTAACTCGTCTCCTGAACTTTTTACTGCTGTTCATGTTCTGCCTTCTTTTCATCGACGATGCATCCTCGCTCCTGGTCTATGATCGTTCAACTCTTCTAAGTCTCCGGGACTCGCTGATCAACACACCGGCTACTGGCGAATATGGACATTTCAAGCCTCCTCCACCACCACCGTTCCTGGCTTCGATCCCAGCCTACCTACAACGCAACGCGACCACGCTGCCACGCAACAAGCGGCGCAAA
>JBBPBX010022224.1:0-14914 GCA_038048925.1 Garcialebias charrua
TGTAAGGTATTTAAACACTTACTGAGCCATCATTATTGTAGATGCGCAGTTTAGCAGACTTTAATCTTGCACAAACTGCCACCAAAGTGCGAGTTCTTCCTTTTTCCGATACTAAATTGTTTTTACTGTGATTAGCCAGAAATGTAACTTCACAAGAGACTCAACTTATGTTGGTCTACCAAAAGAATAGACCTTTTATTGAAACTATCACAAAAATTACATTAAACATTTGTATCGATATTAGCTCTGATTTAATAACTACGTTGACAAGAATTCAAATTAAAAACAAACAGACAATTTAAACTTAACTGTTGGCACATTACTTGACAGATTAATAGCTTATGAAAAGAAGAAATAGGAGGAAGAAGATGAAAGCTAAGTTAACTGAAATTAATTATTTGAAACAACCAGAGTGGCACCTTCCCATACGGATCAGGCTGTGCCTCCGACACGTGCAGCATACAAGCAAAGCCTCTTTACCTGGTGACGATAGTCCCTTGGAGGTGAGGACTGAGAAGTTTGTGGACACCAACGGACTGTGTTGTCCCGTTGAGGTCCAGTTGACTTCGGGCGTGTATGACTAGATCAGACGAGCCAGGAGCACGCTTTCACCGGCAGGAAACAGGACCAGCTACTGGCTGAACTTTCAAAATAAACTTCAGAAAACAAATTCTTTCAGAAAATGAGTGAATGGATCAAAGTAAGGCTTTACTATGATCCCCGCTGAGACGTGGGTCGTTGACACATGACCGGGCCGTCTCCAGCTTTCCCAGAGGAGAGAAGCAAGTTGTCCGTCAGTTCTCCTCCAAACACTAACTTCCAAATAGGAAGTGCCCATTATATGGGAGGCGGGATCTGACCCACCTCCTAAATGACTACTGGCTGAACTAACAAAATAAAAGATGGAAGTTTAATTCCATAGGCAGAAAGACTCTTGACGGACACCAGGAAAACTGTTTACATAAATCGGCCAGATGGCCTGCCTGTGAACACAGCTAATGTTATGTCTAACTTTCACAGACAAAACAGAGAAGGAAGCTGAACAGCTAACAGTTTACCCTGAACTGTGTCTTAAAATCAGAGCCTGCTTGCTTTTGCAGAAATAAAACCAGCAGAAGGCCAAAGCTCATGAAAGTAGCAGATCATCATTAAAATGACAAAATATACTGTAGATCAATTCTGAATTAACACACATTAAAGAGAAAGTTCAATCTGATTAATTAGTGTCCATTAATTCATAATAATTGTTAACCAAAATAGTGTTTACTCGTCTCCTTGAAGGTTTCAAGAAGGTGTAACACTGAGAGTTTCAGAGAGATGCAGAGAGGTGTACTTGAAGGTCAAGCCTAAAATAACAGAGGCTAGGTGTATCACTACAGGTCCAAGTATCGAGCCCTGCGGGACTCCACAAGTAATTGGACAGAAATCAGATTTTGTATCGTCAACATACACAAACTGTTTTCTGTCTGAAAAGACAGAAATATCAGAGGCTAGGTGTATCACTACAGTCCCCCTTTTTGGAAGTCATCGCCTGTCCTTGGAGATGAGTTCCAACACGAAAGGATACCACCGAATGTCTCTGACCTCTATGTAATCCAGCAAATGGAAAAAGAAAAATCAAAAAGTTCAAAATTATACTCCCATAATGTTTTTGGAAATTCCATACTGTTCGTAGGTAATCCCTTTGCGGTAAGCTTTCAATCCTTTGGAAAACAAAGTCTGTTAACCCATGGAAAACTGAGTCTGTGATCCCTTGGAAAACAAAGTCTTATAATCCACAACGGTAAATCCACAACGATGGGGGTTATTGATTTCATCAGCAAGAATGGTTTTAATCAGCATGTAGAGGGGATCCCTCGATTGAAGCAGAGGAGGCGGGCCTTGGATGAAGGTTGAAGACCAACGTTGGATCAGCAGGTCCCCACATCGAAGGTTGCAGGCTGGATGGCTTCCAGTCGGTGCCACCCTGGTTCAATGTGTCATGCAATTATGTGGTTTTAGGTGGGCTTATGATTGGGATTCTACATTAAGCCTTACCTATATGCACCTGGTATGTAAGCTATCATGGATTAGATCAGCTACAATTACCAATTAAGGGGTGGATCAATGCTGTAAAAATCAGAAATAGGGATCTATACCTATAGAAATGTGGAGGGCTTCTGTAACGAAGGCCTCTTCATTCAAACTATTCCTCCATTCATTATTTAGTTTAGGTTAAACTAAAATAAAAAAAATGAAACTAGTTTGGTCTAAATGTCTGTTGTCTTTTAGACGAACGACGCAAGATTTGGTATTCCCTATAAATTTTGAAGTCTATGGCGAGACTCATCAAAATGAATAGATCTAGAATAGAAACGATCGAATCGGTTCTACCTAAATGATTGGGAGGTCAGTGTAGATTATAGTACCTTAAGTAGTATTGATCTACAATGACTTTTCAAAGATTGAGATCTTTAACAAAATGAACAGCATGTTGGCATAGTTAAAATCCATTTAAGTCTTCAACTTATCAACAATCAAAACTAGTTTGGCTGGGAGTGTTCAGAAAACAATACCAACTTCAATAACAACAAAAGTAGCAATCAAGCAACTAAAAACAACGTATCACTACGTCAAACTCACTCTGGTCGTCAGATTCCACGTGTCACACACAAGAAAAACAGTTCTTAGCTTTATAACCGATGTCAATTAAATCCTGCAGATTTAAACGGTTGTTAAGGTTAGTTTTTGTTGTGGGTTTTATGCTTAGCGTTTCTAAGTTCTAGTTGGAACGGTTTCTTTTCGCAACTAGTATAGTTTAAACTGTTTAGTTTATTTACTATCCTGTGCTTGGACGACCTTGTTTTCCCATGAAGTCTGTGAGTTTGCGAGATCTTTGTCGTTTGTGGGGTTATTGAAATCTTTGTCCTTGACATGGGCATGGCCTAACATCACCCCCCTGTGGTCATGAGGGACCACGCACACAGGTGTGGACGTCCGTCCATGGGCACGAGTTAGGATGCCATTGTTTAGTTTAAGCTGTTCGCGCAGTTTATGGGGAACCTTGTACAGGAACCTTATAGGTTTCGGCCAACGTACCTCTGTACGTTTACCTCTTTCTGCGTAATGCAGGTGTGTCACAACTGTCGGCGCCGTCGCAGGCGTGTCACTGTCGTTGTGATGTACGTCTTCCCACTTCATGAATGAAGAGGTGCTCTTTGAGTCTGTAAGAACTATGTCATTGCTGAGTAGTTCTAGATTCAAATGCTCTTGAACCAAGGTTTCATTGAAAACTTGGATGATAACTGAATTACCTGTCCCAGAGGACAGCACAGCGTTCTCGGTGCGAGATCCATGGACCTCTACACCGTCCTCTACCTGTGGTAGGAAGTGTGAGTCTGCCCCCCTTTTGTTTGAGAAGGGGTCCTCAAAATCAGTAACAATGAAGTCCAAGTGACTGTCAGCGTGTTGTAGACTGTCACTACGTGGGCTCAGATGTCCTTGAACCAAGACTTCACTGAAAGCTTGGCTGTATGCCGAATTACCTGTCCCACAGGACAGTACAGCGTCATCGGTGTGGGACTCTTGGATCTCCACACCTTCTTCTACCGGTGGTAGGTAGTGTTCAGTGAGCGCCGAAGGTGTCAGCTCGCAGAGGAGGATCTCGTGTTGGGCCAGAGTCTGGTCCAACTGTTGAGTCTCCTCTGTCTCACCTGTAGTTGAAGGTTCACTTACCGGGCCTGTGGTCTCGGTTGGGGAATCCCTTTTTACCTCAGCGGTACCTGCTGTTAGACAGTCGGCGTCCTGACCTTGGGTGGGCACCTCGATTGGCAGTGGACTGCTCACTGTGGCCCACATTGTCTGATTGCCATAATTTATAATGGCTTCAAAGCGATTAATAAAATCCTGGCCAACCACAAATGGAGCCCGGAGTGAGTCAAGTTCAGACACATATACCGGGTGGTATAGTGACATCTCGCCAATCTGCATGTGAACCATGGCTATTAGGGTTGTTCTCGTCTTTGCGAGGCCCTGTTGCTCACCATAAGTGTATTTCACAAAGGGTATTTGCCTGTCAACATCGTTAGCGGCGGTCCTTAGCTCCTCAAACAGTTCGGCTGACATGGTAGACACGTCTGAGCCGCTAACCAGGAGCGCTTCTTGCGCGAGGACCCCTTCCAATGTGAGTGGCAGGTAAGCTCTTTTAGCTATCCCCCTTCTTATAAAGTTACACAGAAACCGATCAGGTTTTTTCACACGTTTCTGTGTACGTGTGACTCTGTCTGTGTAATCGTCGTCGCTGTCAGCATCATGATGGCTGTCTGCCTCATGACCTTCAGGATGTGGATTTTCAGCAATTTGTTTGCTGTCAGCATCTGGACTTTCAGGACGCTGATCATCAGCAATTTGTTTGCTGTCAGCATTTATGTCAGTGTTGACGTTGTTGTTGTCAACTGTGTGCACTGAGTTGTTGCAAAAGGCAGTGCTGCGCGTCGCTTCATCAGGATGAACAACGTTGTTTGTGTTATCATCAAGGACAACGTCACACGTTGTGTCAGCTTGGTCAACCACTGTAACATTCAAATCATTTGACAAACAACTCACAACCTCAGTCACGTCCTCGCGCGGAGGCGCCGTTCCCATAATCTGGAGCATGTGTGACTCTTTGCATGTCTCGAACTGTGCAGTTCGAGGGGCAGGGGCAGGAGGGCCGCTTCTCGGGGGTACATGTCGGGACAGACCACTTTTCAAAGGGTCACGGTTCCCAGACATCAACTTCTCTCGAAGTTCACCCACTGTGAGGCCTAGTTGAGAACTCTTTTGGTTCGATCTGAACCATCTTGGTTCATCTAGAGAGTGAACATGTATGAACATCTAGAGAGCGAACATGTATGAATACATGTAGGGAATTTGGGTCTCGGGTGTGCTGCAATGGTTTTACATCTCTGTTGTTAAGAGCACCTGGGACTCAATTTTATATACACTTTAGACATTCATTCATAAACATCTTCATAAAAGTCACATATAGGGAATGGAGTGAGCACTATGGCTATGGGTGGCGGGATGACATCAATCTCGCCCCCATGCCTATGCTCACTCAACATTATGCATCTAGACAATTAGGGCCTGGGTTAGAGTTGGAGTGGAGGGGAAACTGGTATAATGCCAGCCTTTGCTCCTTCTCTTTCCTTTTTAAATACACTTTACAACAACACTCACCAACAGTACATTTGGGGACGGGGGTGTGTGTGTCGGGGTCTTGATTTGTTAATTTCAATTTTATTTATTATGTATTTATTTATATATTATTTATTTATTTTTCTCTTACCCCCCTGGTTGCCTTGCGGACATTCTGGGGGTGGGCCGTCAGGGGTTGTGCTGGGGTGTGGGGGGGTTCGGGGCCTGCGGGTTCGCCGTGGGCGGGGCTGGCAGTGCGCTCCCTCTGGGGCTGCTTGGGCTCGGGTGTCCTGTCCTGTCCTGTCGGCAGGGCGCGGGGTGTGCCGGATCTTGGACGTCTGCTGCTCTCCACCCCAGAATGAATGGGTCTACCTCCTGGGTTTGGATGTGGGCTGCCCCATGTAGGGAGCAGGTACATGTCTTGGACCTAGGGGGTATAGAGTGTGCATCGGGATTATGAATGGAGCGTGTCGTTATTGTTTGTCTTTCTGTGACTGAGGGTGAGGATGAGGGTGGGTCTGAATGAGTGTGTCTGTGTATGAATGTTTAAGTGTCAGGCTGGGACTTGGACTGCCCCCTCTCTGATACTTCTGAGGCTACCCAGTGTCGCGCTCCTGCCACGTGGCCCCCTGGTGGGTGTTCCTCTGCCTACGGGCGTGCTTGGGGCCCTCACTATCTGGGGCTGGGCGCTTGGGCGTTTGTCAGCTCGGCCTGGTGGCTGCCTGGTGGGGCTCGGGTCCTCTGGTCCTGTCAGGTCTGGACCTGAGGGATGGGCGTCCCCGGTGCCCGAGCCTCGGTGACCGGCCCTGGGGCTACGTCGGTGCAGCGGGCTCCGGCGGGGGCCTGTGTATTGTCGCTGTTGACCCCGGGGGGTCATTGTGTGTGGTCCCTGGTGGGGTTCGTCCGGTTCTTCCACTTGGTCGGATCTGGGGAGTGGACGAGTGGCTCGTCCTGTTCGGGTGGTCCTGGGGACTCTGGGCTCGGGGTCCTTCCTGGGGTCTTGGGCTTTGATCGCCCCTTCGTCTGTCTCGGGCTTTGGGGGGACGGGTCTCTGATGCTTCACAGTCGCTACTAAATGTTCTATTGGAGGAACCTTATTCACTTATGCATGCTCACAACCACACACAAATGGATGCAGGGATGTATAGTAGATGTATGTAGATGGGTATATAAATGAATATAAATATATATGTATGTATATTGTATATATATTTGTAGGTATGGGTATGTGTATTTATAGAAATCTTTTGCAAGGTCATGAATATTATCAGTCTTTATGCTTGTATGTTTCGTTGTTGTGTTCTGTCATGTGCTTTGCAGGATTGTGGACGGAGGTTTGGTGTGTTTGCCTTGTGCTCTTTCTGTGGACAATTGTTGTTTTGTTGTCTCACTTTCTCTTTTCTTTCTTTCTCTCTATTAAAAAAAAATACATATTGGAGTGAGAGGATGGCTATAAGGTGTGAAGGGAGGCCATCTATAAATGGAAAAAAAAAAAAAAAGCTATGGGAATTGTGCCCCCACGTGATTACCTGAAGAAATACATTCACGCCTTTTACGACAAGGGGCGTCACCCAGCGTCAGAGGTACCGCCCTTTAGGTACTTAAGCGACTGACGCCCCTCCAACTTTCTCCAAAATTGCACTTCACCGAGCTTTCAGCATTGAAAAGGGCCAGATATGTTGCACCTCGTTCCCTTCCTTCAGGGAACATGAGTTATGGTGCATAACTTTCAGTTCCCTTTCAGTTGGTCTCTCGGTGCAACATACTTGCTATGGGAACGTAATCCATTCACGCCCTTGAAATGCTCAGTAAAATGCCTGCTAGTGTGAACGTCTGCCTTTGACCAGTAGGCATCTCAAAGCTACTTTCTATTGTGTATTAGAAAGAACAGCCTGAGTGACATCACACGCAGTAACATCCAAACTGTAGTACTTTGCAAAAGTGTTTAATGAGCTCCAGTTCGCAGCAGCGCAAATGTCTGCAACTGGCACGCCCTTGAACAGTGACCACGAAGTGGCCAAGCCCCTAGTTGAGTGAGCGTGCACTCCAGGGGGCACCTGTTGACCTTTGCTACTGTACGCCCTTTTAATGGCCTCTGTCACCCAATGTGAGAGGCGCTGTCTTGATAGGGCCTTTCCTGTAGCAGGTGGAGCAAAGCAGACGAACAGTTGGTTTGTTTCCCTCCATTTGGCTGTTCTCTGTATGTAAGTGCATAAAGCTCTCACAGGACAGAGGGCCTTTAGTCTCTCCTGTTCCTGAGTAAGGACAGGGGCAGGTGGGAAGGAGGAGAGGTCAAAGTCTAGACTATTATGGTTCAAGGTCAAGACCTTGGGGGTATAAACGGGATTAGGCCTCAGGGTGACCTTTGACCCGTCAGGGGTGAATATGGTACATAACGGATGTACAGATAGAGCGTGGAGGTCACCGACGCGTTTCGCCGAGCACAGAGCCAGGAGAAGAGCAGTTTTATAAGATAGAAGATCTATCTTAATGTCGCTCATAGGCTCGAATGGCAGGTCACAAAGAGCCCACAAGACCAGGCCAAGATCCCAACCAGGGGTCAAGGTCCTGCTGGGTGGCTTGGTTCGAAGCACACCTTTCATATATCTCATTATGATTGGATGTGCTCCAGGAGTCCTGTGTCCTCAGCCCTCGTGACAAGCAGAGATAGCTGCAAGGAACACTTTAATCGTTGAATAAGAACGACCCTTTTCCAGTAAAACTTGAAGGAAGGTTAGGAGCTGAGCCAGGTCGCAAGCATAAGGAATGATATTTCTTTCTGAGCACCAGGCTTCGAAAATGCGCCACTTCTGTGCGTATAAAGACGGTGTTGACCTAGCACGGGCATTCTGTATGGTTTTCACCACGTTCTCCGATAGGCCCGAAGCCATCAGCCTGTCCTTTTTAGCTAACAGGCTGGAATTAGTTCCAGTCCATGGCCTAAGCGGCTGGACTGCAGCTTCCTGTGTGAGCCTTTGAGGGTCAACCAGGTTGGGGAGCGGGCCTCCACGTTGGTATGTTAACAGACTGCACTGATCGAGTTTTGTCGAAGACAGATGAAGTCTATTAATTTTATTAGATCGAGTTGGAGCAAGGAACTTATTATTTCCCTCCAAAACAGGATTTATTGGATTGAGGAGCTGCGGTTTTTGTAAACGGGCAGACTCCCATTGGTGTCTCACCCAGTGGGATAATGTTATGTGGGAGCAAGTCTGATGCAGCTTTGTGAGGGAAGTCACGTGCTGCTCGTTCACCGCTTGGGCATTGTGTGTCCTTCATGAATAATAAAGGGGCAGCTGCAACGTGTGAACGTGGAGATGGTCCTTTGTGACCGGCAGACTTAAGATCATTTGTTGATAAGGAGCCCAGTTTCCTTGCAAAATCAGGAAGAGAAATCTGGTTCGACTCCGATCTGTCTACACACATAGTAACATGATCACAGCTACTGTTATGATGGTGTGAAATTTGTGGCCGCCTTGGGGCATCCGTCGTGACTCCCCCATCCTTAGAATCTGTTGACGCGCTCTCCTATGGTGCAAACATGTCACGTGTTCATCTGGTTAGTGTATTGACGGGCCCCTCGTTCACCATGGAGTGGGGGCTGGAACACGTGTCTGCTCTCACCTGTCTTCGTGAAAGGTGAAGGGTCTGTTCGCAGACGCCTCTGGGTCTGTCCTCTAGAGACAGATCCTGAGACACCTTGCTAGGGTTTATTGGGCCTCATGCACGACAGAGTTCGTATTCTTATCCTAAATTCCTCCTACCTTTGTTCGTACGAAGCGTTCGTACGAACATGCCACGTCAGATCCATCAAAGTCTTCTATCCTCAAGAAATGTGTGTAAACGGGCTGCTTAAAGTTGATGGATCCCACCTGTTCCAGACAGCTGCGCGTGCCCGCCGGAAGGTAATCTACATAATCTCCACCCCTCAAAACACCATATAAGGCCACGCTTCCTGCCTCTGACAGCAGGAAGTGTCCGTACATGAGAATGTCAGCGAGAAGCAAGAAGAGGAATTTCACGGCTGCGGAGATAGAGGTCCTGCTCGCCGAGATAGGAAAACGAAAAGCTGTCCTATTTAGCAGCGTCACACATGGCATCAGAGGACCAGCCAAGGCCAAAGCATGGGACGACATATGCGTCGCTGTGAATGGCGTGTCCCCCGTGGGTCGTGCAGTTGCTGAGGTGAAAAAGAAATGGTTTGACCTGAAAATGGCATCCAAAAAACGTCTCGCCGCAGCACGCAGCTCCATGACCGCAACAGGGGGTGGTCAAGGGACAGCAACTGTCACCGACATGGATGAGCAGATTAATGCCATCATGGGTGAGGTGACGGTGTCGGGCGTTCCATCCGAGGATGTTCCTCTGGACACCGACCTACATGGACCTGGACGTGAGGACATGGCGGAAACTGACAGTAGTGGTAAGTATAATAATGACACAAGACTATTTATTTAAATGCATCTTAACTGACTTTTTATTTAAATGCATCTTAACTGACTTTATATTTAAATGCATCTTAACTGACAGCATAAATGAAAGACACACATTCATCACTCAGTAGTCCAGTTCATGATTTCCGTTGGTAAAATATTTTTAATATGTGATGTTGAAGAAATGGTGTGACTAATGTGTCAAATTTCCTTTCATTCAGGTGAAGAGCAATCACGCGTGGCACCGCAGGCCGGGCCCTCTGGCGTGTCGGGCCCCCGCCGTCCCCCGCACACACAGGTGGTGTCAGATGCCGTCCTGCAGAACCAGGAGAAGATGTTTAACTGCATGCAGGACATTTCTGGCACCCTGGTGCAGATCTCAGACAGTCTGGCACGCATTGCAGACGTGCTGACCAAATCGCCGAATAAATGAAATGTAAATAAACAAATGTGTAAATAAACAAATATGTAAATAAACAAATATGTTTCCAAAGTGTGAATGAAGCTTTTGGTTATATTAAATTAATTAGGGTACAACATCATGGCCTACCCTAAAGCCGTGCAATTAGCTGCTGTCTCGTCATGACTGCATTTCTCTGTGGTGGTCCATGTGGGGGTTCTTCTGGCATGTCATCTGCTGGTGCTGGATCGGGGAATGGAATGCCTTCCTTCACTGCAATATTATGTAATATGCAGCATGCCAGAATAATTCGGCATGCCTTCTCCGGTGTGTAGAGGAGTTTGCCACCTGCGGTATCAAGGCACATCCACCGGGCCTTCAAAACTCCAATTGTGCGCTCAACCACAGCACGGGTGCGTGTATGCATCATATTATATAAGCGCTCCTGTCTTGTCTGGGGGTTGTTTAGAGGTGTCATAAGCCATGGGGCCAATGCATAGCCTCGATCACCTGTGGAAGATAGTGAGTTAAAGGTAAATGATCAGAGAATAATTTTAAATCCTCGATCACAAATTATGTATTCACTTACCAACAAGCCAGCCATCTCCATGCGCACCTTGCGCAAGACTCATGCCAACAGCACTGTTTTGCAGCACAAATGAGTCATGCGCTCCTCCTGGCCATCGCGCAACCACATTTAGCAGGTTATATTTTGAATCAGATATGATCTGGACATTTATAGAGTGGTATTGCTTCCGATTGAGGAATGGGAATGCGTCAGGTGAGGGTGCTTTTATGCGTATGTGTGTACAGTCTACTGCTCCGATGGTGTTTGGCAGTCCGGCAACAGCATGAAAATCAGTCTTAATTTGTACTTGTTCTGCGGCGGTGTATGGGAATTGTATGTACCTGGGTGTTAATCTGAGGAGGGCTTTGATGACCGAGGGGAGCGCACGACTCACCGAGGACTGCGACACACCAGATCTGTCTCCGATCTCCCTTTGAAAGGTTCCCGTGGCCAGAACTCCTAATGTTGTAAGGATCTGGACATGTGGAGGGATGGGGTTTGATCTGCGTGTCTGTCTGCGCAGTTGCGGTTCCAGTGCAGTGCAAATCTGCAGCAGCACATGCCGTGGCAATCTGAACCGCGACAACAACCACTCATCACTTTCAGCCAGTAAATCAGCACGCTCTCGGAATACACGGGCTCTTCTGAGGGCCCGCTGTGCTAAGGCCTCCAACAGCAGGAGATCAGCCATGACGCGTCACAGCTGGTTACACTTCCCGCTGACCGCATTATATACCGAGACAAATTAAACCTAAAATTATAATTATTATTCAAACAGAATTACCTATTGTCATAAACAATTGTGGCGCGTGACTTTTTTACACTCATAATATTCTCTAAGTAACGAAATATGCAGTTTTTCGTGGTGGAATTCCGTCTGGATGACAGCAGACCGGCGCTCCTAAATTATACGACAGCTCCGGACCACTCGTAAATTTTGTTCGTATCTGAATAAATTCGTAGGATACGAAAACATTGTTGGATGCCACAATTGATCCTTAATCACTCGTACGCACAGGATGAGCACAAATCTGTGCGCACGAACAGTTTGTGCATGAGGCCCAATGAATAGACTAACACCCCATGAGCCGTGAGGGAGGGGGATGTGCCCCCCTCCCCCTTATGACGGCTGACAGGCCAGAGAGGCCCGTACTGTTGAAATTATTTGTGTTGGTGTTGTTGTTGTTGTTTTTTTGATAGTCAATAAAACAGTGATGTACTGTTTTATGAGCTTTATTCGTGCTTATGTGCAACGACATACATGATTTGATGTCACTCACAGCAGGGAGAGCATGGTTTGTGCATGCAACAGAATTATCAGCCATTTGTACTTTGCTACAAATAAAGTCTGAACAAGGTGCGAACATTCCCGTTACCGCGTGGGCGGGAGGTCGTATAAAATGTAAACGTGGGCCTGGTTCATCAGGCACATTTTTGTCGGGTGTCCCGGCTCGCCGAGGAGGCCCTATGCCTGCTCGCCTGGCGTGGGACAAAACTGTTTTTGCTCCATGCATGCTCGGAGCGAGGTTGGCTCAGCGGGGGTCTCTGCCAAGGTTCTTCCTCGTATGCTAGCCGCTTCTGCGGTGACGCACGCGTCGTAGAGCGGTGCCGAGGCTGTGTAGGTCTGCCTCCAGCAGGCTCCCTTGTGGGGGGGGGAACTCCGACGGGGAATGCCCACCCTGAGAGCTTCAGCCTGCCTGCGCCTTTGGTCCAGCTGGGTCCGGATTCGCTCCAAAGTCTGACCAAATAGCCCCTCCGTCTCTATTGAATGGTGGAGAAAAGGCACCTTTTGTCCCTCCAGTAAATCCGTCAGCGTCATCCACAGGTGGCGGATCGCGATGACCACTTCCGTCATACCTCTGCCCTGAGCCACAGCAGCCGTCCCCATCATCCGGAGAATGAAGTCTGTTGCTCTGCGGGCTTCATCCAGTAAGTCGGCAGCAGCTTGTTTATCCGAGGTTACCTGCAGTTGTTGGTTTTTCCGCAAGGTAAGCCTGCATCATCGCGGACGCGTTCATCGCACGTGCCGCGAGTCCTTGAGCTCTGTAGCACTTCTCGAGAAGAGACGCTGAGGCTCTACAAGCTTTGCTGGGGAGAGTCGGTTTTGTCCCGGATGACTTGGGAGCTAGGTGGGACGCCAGTGTGTCCTCAATCTGAGGCGCGTTGGCTATTCCCGCCTCATCCATCCCTTCCACGTCGAGGAACTGTGAGAGAGGAAGGAGCATGGGCGCTCGTGGTTGAGACCAGGTGCGGGTTAGTTCCGTGAGGAAGTCCGGGAACACGGGCATCCTTTGCCTTGTTGTTGCCTGCTGTTTTGAATAAAAATAGTTCCCTGTCAGCCTTGTGACCTGTTGGTGAGGCGGGGGTTCCGGCCAGGGGATGTTCAGTGCGTCCGTTGCTTTGTGGCACAGGTCAAATAGGGCAGGAATAGAAAGTCAGTTTCAGGGAACACAGGTACCGGGGTCCTAGGGAGGTCCTCTCCCGGATCCTCGATTTCGAGCTCTGGTTCCTCCTCTGAAAATTCGCCCAAGGCTGAGATGGAGATCTTGTCTTCATTCATCATGCCTCTGGTGTCGAACTGGACTGTTATGTCCACCATGGGAGCAAGCAGGTCAGGGCTGTCGCCCCATTCGACGCGCGTGCTATCGTGTAGAGTCATGTTCTCGAGCTCCGGGGTTGGAGTGAGGGTCTCTGTGGTGTCTGGGTCTTGTGGACCAGCTGAGCTTCCCATGGCCTTAGCCACGAGGTCCACCCGATGCCGCAGCAACACATCTAGCATCTGGCTGCAGTGTGGGCAAGAATCAGGCGTGTCTAAAGCTTGTCTTGCATGAAATATACCCAGGTAGACTGACAGGCCTCATGGGTGTCCGTTGCTGTGAGGGAGAATCCACAGCCACTGGGACAGGCGCGCGAGGTTGGGCTCGCCGTCCCGTTGGTTTTCCTTTGAAGTTTTGTCTTTCGCTTTCCTTTCTCCGGAGGCATGTCCGAGATAAGGCGAGCGAGCCCTTCCAGAATCCTTTTTCTTCTTTGTTCAAGTGTCTCCTCCGTCGTGTCGCTTTCGCTGGCTAGCCCACTAGGATGTTAGCCGGGGTAGCGGTTGTGGCGTAGTTACAACGTCGTTGAGCGAAGCAACCTGTGGAGAGAGGAGAAGAGAAAACTTCGAGGTTATAGAAATGAAGTTTGGAGTGGCAACCAGATAACCTTCCAGTGAACCATCGAGGCGTGTTGCTATTTCCAGGTCCACTTTTCCTTTAAACGAACCGCTCCTCATAAAATCCTGGCTACGCCCATGTTCCGACTCACACTTAAAAACTTTCTTATTGCGTGTGCTGCTGTCCAGCTCCCTCTGTACACGCTCGTCTGCTATGTAGTTTAAAAGGAAACTGACTTCATCGTTGGACCACGCAATGGGGGCTTGGGAGGTAGACATGTTTCCTGTTTTCTCTCTAACGTAAAATGGAGGTTGTTGTTAGAACAACGCAGTTGATGACTCAACATGCAGCAGTCCCGTCCCTGTTGCAAACAACGAACCAAATGATGAGCAATACATGACGTCAAACTAGGCCCGGGAGCTCGGCCCGCTTAGAACCTCAGTCGGTCGGGTTCTAAAACTCGGGCTGACGCCGGCCCGAGAAGGCAAATGCGAACAAGACAAACCCGGGTTAGAAGCCGGGTCAGGCCGGGCTGGGACGGGGAGGGCTGTGCAGTGCAAAAACGGCTACAGGGGCCCCCAAGCCCAGAGCCCTGGGAGTTCCCAACAGGGACAACTGCACCCCCACCCCCGCCCCCAGAGAGAAGCCACCAATCCCTAGCAACCACAATGCAGAAATCCCAGGAGGCTGCAGCAATAAGCCCACAGGCCCCGCCGGCAAACCGCACCCCTAGAGTAGATCCGGCCATGGGCACCGAGCCTCGAGTTCATACCACCCATCAACAGAGGCCCGACAGAGCCAGGGCACCCAGGCCCTGGCAAGCAGCCACCAGGGCGGGCCGGCACACACCAGATCACCCAGCCCAGATGCCGACAGCCACCAATGCACCTGCGGCAGGGAGGCCCGCCACCGGAGGGGGGGGCACGACAGGGGAAAGTAGACCCCACATTAAATGGGGGGCCCAAATTGATCCAAGAGAGGGGATCACCAAAAACCCAACCTGAGACATAAACAGGCACACACAAACAGCCCGACAAAGCCTTTGTCGGGCTGACCATGCGCCCCATCCACCCGACAATAACCGCAAGCCAACCCCAGGCCAGGGACCAGTTGAGGAAGGCCGGCCAACCACACCAAGAGCCCTGCACCACAGGCCCACAGAAGCCCCGGCAAGCCACCTATGCGTGCCGAGGCACACGTAGGC
>JBBPBX010022225.1:0-20116 GCA_038048925.1 Garcialebias charrua
TACTTGTATGAAAGGTAATGATGACTTAAATCAACTCAGAGCTCACAGTAACTCGAGCTGCAATCTGACAATACATATTTGATAAGCAGTTCATTGTTCCTCTGCATTTTGGCCACCGAACATTCATACTGGTCATTTTTGGGGCTCAGATTTGTTCTGAGTTGTGTTGAACTGGGACAGTTTGAAAAACACAACAATGCAGAAAGGACCGGTCCGGTTAAACTGGGGTTCTGCTCGACTGGTTTTCACCTTGCCTCCATTCCTCTTGTTTTTGTGCAGGTTGAGGCTGATGCAACATTTGGTGTTGTTGTGGTGGAGGTACACGGTTTACTGAGTGTGACATGGTAATTTCACTCGATTGGAATTTGTAATTCTATTTATTCAACTGAGGGGAAACGAAACAAATCATGGTAAATTAATTACCAAGTAGACAAACTGTCTGCTGTCATCTTTCATCTAAAAATGGCAATTTGCAAAGCATTTAATTTATTTCTCATTAAACAATGAAAAAACAAAACAAAAAAAAACACCTTTCCTTATGCTTGGTAGAAGCAGTAAAATGTAAATCTGTAGTTAGATGCAGTTTTAAATGAGGCTGAACCTTTTTAATGATTCATCTTTAAGAGTACCCTATTTTTCGGAGTATAGGTTGCACCTTTTTATCATTTTTTCATGGCTTGCGACCTATACTCGGGTGCAACCTATATATGGCTTTTTATAAAATAAGCTGATTTGTAATAATTTATTAACAAAAATTAAACTGAGACACACTCTTACAATAATGTCAGCTAACAAATATATATTTTTAGGTATTTATCCTGCTAAAATTATTAATTTATTAAAGAAAAGTTCCGCTCAGACACATTTGCTATAATTTTTTTATCAAACAATTAATTAAGTGTTAATCTTCTTAAAAGCCTTACTGTGCGCTCCTGTGGAAGAGACATTAGCAGCCGAGCTAAACACAGTCCACATTTTGACGTAGATGCGACCTATACTCGGGTGTGACCTATACTCCGAAAAATACGGTAACTGTTTTGAAAATGTATATTTTGACAGTTCTGAGTATTTTAGACAAATTAGGGCTGAGCAATGAGATGATGTTAAATAATTTAGGATTAGATCGATGATTATCTGCCAGAGCAGAGAGGTTGTCTGTAGGTCACATGTTGCTCTGTGTGGTGATGCTGTCTGCTTCATGCCCACTTTAAAGAAATGGCAGTCTGCTAACAAAGTGCAGTCAGTGCTGATTGCCAGTTGTTGTTTCCACCTGTCGCCTCATCCAGAGTGTACAGCATGAGGGGGATTCCTGCTGTTTACATCTGACATTGGCTGTTGTCCATTTTATCTGGTGGCAGTCAGTCACGGGCCGGCTCACCTGAGGAGATGAACCACAGGCTTTTTCTTTTTTTTAAAGGTAACTTTGTTTTAAAAATGTTTGCAACAAGCTATAATGTTAGCAGATTTCATCTGCAACCAACCTGCAGGCTGGCTACAGAGACTTGATATCAGCCAATTAATCTGTTTGGTTTGTCAGACATGTTAAAGAGCAGAACAGCACGGAAGAAGTCAAAAAATTACTTAAGCAAGATAAAAACTGTAGATCTAAATAAAGCAGCCCGTTGACCGTGTTTGAACTGACACTATGTTTAAATTTCAAATGTTCCAATTTTATGTACGGTACTTGTGATTAAGATCAAGCCTGAAATTTTAATAACGTCATTAATAAAAATGTTATAAATAAGGAAGCTGATTGGTATAAAATCTGTTCTAAATGCAGAGAGCAGACTCCAGAACTCTCCATCCACGCCAGGTGATGCTCGAATTACAGATGAGGCAAATAGACTTTGAATTAGAATAAACAAAAAAATACTCCTCCTCCCACTCTGTGTGAAAATAATACGTTTTTGTTTGCTTGTTTGCTAGTTTTCCATCCATGTTTACTGTGCACCGACAGTTCCACTGCTGTCCTAAAGTCTCGTGAGAGCGCTGTGTCACCGCACCCAAAACTCGCAAGACTATGTCTGTGAGAATACAAGATGAGGAGGGCTGAGGAAAGCGTTGCTGCGCATTGGAATATCGTCACTCCTCCCACCCCAGCTAGCTCCCTTTATGTGAAAGGGAGACAATTCAACTTACTCCTTCATCTTTAAAAACTGTGTTAGGATAGGCTAAGTACTTGGTGACCGTACAGTACTGTACATGTATTCATTTGTAAAAAAAAAAAACATTTTTATTTTTTTTACTATTGTTCGTGGGGCCGGACTGCTTTACCCAGTGGGCCACCAGGACGCGTGTATATTTTAAGGTCCACATTTCTTATAAACAAACATACTTTGTCTTTAGTTGGTCATTTACTCCATGAGTGACGCTGCTAATAAGGACAGATTTTCTTTTCTTGACCTCAGAGAGCAGAACTTCAATCTCCGCACCGGTAGAGTTCTTCTTTTTACTTTTCGCTGTCATTTTATGAACGAACACGTTTTGCCTCTGAGGCAGGAAACGTAGCCTTATATGGTGTTTTGAGGGGTGGGAATTATGTAAATGACCTCTCCGCGTGCACGCGCAGGTTGATAGAACAGGTGGGATTCATCATATTTGCGCAGCCATTTACACACTTTTCCTGAGGATAGAAGAGTTTGTTGAATCTGACGTGGCATGTTCGTACGAACGCTTCGTACGAACAAAAGTAGGAGAAATTTAGGATAAAAATACGAACATGTTCGTGCATGACGGCCAATGTTTTTCTAGTGTCACATGTGGCATTCCATGAAATGGCTCTGTGCTGCCTTATCTTTTCTATGCAGCACCTTACCAAATGTGGTCTGTTGTCTGTCAAAGTGGCTTGGGGGGTGGGGGTGGTGTGTTCTGGAGAGCAGCCAGAACAACCCTGTTACTACAGATACACAAATGCCCTGTTGACCTTGGGCAGAGCCCTGCAGAGCCTCCATCTCTTCAGTCAGATTCACTGGTGCAAATCGAGGCAGACAGAAGAAAAGGAAGATTACACTGACTGTCTATAAAGGCTTGTCCTCCAAGGCCTCCTTTGTGCATTATGCATTCTCTAATCTGTCACTTTTTAATCTGCAACACCATTTTTTTTTCTGTAACTGGTTAGGTCATAGTACAGGTAATCGGGTCATGATGATGCACTGGTTTGTCCGTGCTGCAACATCTACATCTTTCTCCTCCACTAACTTGATCAGTAAACACAATTTGGCAAAACTCAAAACAGATAATTTGTGTTTTTGAGTTTTTCCAACAACAGGTATATGGAGATCAGTGGACTTCTGTATTCATGCACACACAGCAGTGGTAGCAAGTTTAATAACCAGTTCTTGTCAGGTGCTCTTTTGTCAGACATTTTCCTGCTGTCAAAACAACCTTTTAATCTGAAGGTTAACCAGGTTTCCTCAGGGTGTTATCGTCTACATGTAGATCAGATCATTTATGGTTGGAGAGCTGTGTCCTTAAATGGACATCTCACGCAGCTATACAGTATTCAATTTTTTTTTTTTTTTTCCCCCCAGCATTAAGGACAGGACATGACATGCTTTAGCTAAATATAGTATTCACTCTGAGAATGAATTTGGATGCCTCAAAGATTTCCTTAACATTTTGTTCTGTCAGGTGCTTGCCCAAAGAGCTCATCACCACGTCTGAGACAATCTGGAAAACAGTACAGTAGTTTGTCTGAAAAAACTTGAAACTGACGAAGAAAAAAAATCAACTAATGACAATCAAACAATGCTTTTGACTTTTGGTTCAACAGAATTCTTTAAAACCCTAATGAAACTGGCCTTGACAAAGAAGTTACTCCTAGAAAAGATTGAAACTAATAGTTATTATTTAAATAACCAGTGGTGGGCAACGCTAATGAAAAAATTAGTTCCACAACTTCTAAAACGCTTATTAATTTTTTTTAGGTCCACAATTTCAAAAGCACAAATGTCTTATGAAAATAAGCTAATTTAAACCGCTATTTATATTCAATATTGTTTCAAAAAACAAATAGTAATTTATTTTTGTTGCGCAACCGAAAAATAAATTAAACCAATTCCAAAATTCTATAGGCAGTCAACAGATTTAATGAAAAGTAACTAAAATGATCCTAAGAGGATGAAATTACAAAAATCAAAGGATTTATTTAATACTTTACGTACATATATTCTATTCGGCCACGAAATTAACAAAAAAGAGAATGATCTTTAATCCCTAACACCACTTTTAAATCTCAAATACACGGGCGTCTCGCCACCGCATTTATACATAAAAAGCAACCCAAATACATAAAACTAACGACTCACCGTCGCGTGGTGGACACAGAACACACAATAGAATCCTCCGGCCGCGTTAATTTGGCTTGAAACAGCGGGGTTCTCTGCGGATTTATGAAAAGACCCAGCGCACCAGCTAGCCATAATCGTTAGCATCCGAGTTCACCTCTGACCCGGAAGATGTCAAGATGGAATAGTCCATTTTTAGTAGGGGGGGATACAGAAATCGACCGGTTTTTGTATTGCGTTTTTTTACCGGTTTTTGTATTGCGTTTTTTTAATGATTGTTTTCATCGTAACTATAATTATTTTTATGTTAAATGTACATTAACAAGCAGCAGCAATGTTAGTAGGTGACTGGCCGGGGCGGGCCATTCATTTGCCTACATGGTAGAATAGATCCACGTCTGTTCACCCCTCTGCTCCCTCCCCCCCTCCGACCCTCCGACCCTCCTCCTCTGCTCCCTCACCAAGGGGGGAAAAGTAAACAATTCAGTTACGGAGCCAGCATAAGAGCCTGTAAATAAGTTTTTTTTTTTCGTTTTTACTGATAGATAATTAGTTATTAGCGGTACTGCATTTTAAATAAAAATAGCACAAATCCGCTTATGAATTATAAAAGTTAGTAACTCCGCTGTAACGCTGATAAAAATGTTTTTAGGTACGCTATAAGCGGATTAGCGCATTAGCGGTCCATAGCGAATTGGTGCCCACCTTTGTAAATAACATATAAAATATTATTATATAATAGCTTATAGAGACTTGTTAAACTGAGGCGTGTCCTGGAATTAGCATCACAGCTGTCTTCAGTCTGTAATCTGTCATTCTGCCTGTTTAAAAGCTGAGTGAAGTTGACACCCCACCCACGTCAAAAATTAAAGCAAACCGTCTGAATGGTTAGTGCTCCGTTAGTGCTGGTTTGTGCCGTTAAAATTTTCGTTTGTGCTGCTTTGGTTTCGGAGATATTAAATATTATTTTTTTAGGTCATCTAAAGGTCACCATCACCCCATACACCTCCAAAACGCACCGGAGTGGGCTCGTTTGTTAGTGCTCCGTTAGTGCTGGTTTGTGCCGTTGAAACTAGCGTTTGTGCTGCTTTAGTTTATGAGATATTAATAATTAAATATTTGACCGATGACGTCACCATCACCCCATACACCTCCAAAACGCACCGGAGTGGGCTCGTTTTTTAGTGCTCCGTTAGTGCTGGTTTGTGCCGTTGAAACTAGCGTTTGTGCTGCTTTAGTTTATGAGATATTAATAATTAAATATTTGACCGATGACGTCACCATCACCCCATACACCTCCAAAACGCACCGGAGTGGGCTCGTTTGGGCTCCATCCTGCCCTCACACAGGTCTTTCGAAATCTGTGCACGAAGATATCCAGACATTTTCCTCTTGGACTTCCCAGTGACTTCAGTACAACAACTATTCATTCAACAACAGTCCATTAAACATCCCCTCCTCTCCTCAGGTGTTCCTGCCCCCCTCATGGATGTCATTCTTTATTCACTGACTGTAAATAAACACTGTAAATTATTCTCTGAGTTCTGGTTTCTGTTCGATTCTGGTCTTTCATTCTGGGTACACCCGCAACCGTAACAAGAATGTCCCAGCCAAAACAAGTACCTCAGAAAGACTCAGGGTCTGAACAGAACCAACTTACTCTCCAGACTGTGTTACTTAGAGTTGATAAGAACGATGCTACACTTAAGCGTCTGCTAAAACTACAACGGACTAACAGCTCTGATCTACAGGAACTGGGCAGCATGTTATCCTCAGTCAAACAGGAGATGACTCAACTCCTGCCACCTGCTGCTACATCCACACCAGAGGTTAGTTTTCCCACTAATAATCCTCCCAAAATAGAACAAGTTTTGAAACCAGCTGAATTTTTTTGTGGAAAGCCTGAACTATGTGGAGGCTTCATACTTCAGTGTGAACTAACATTTCAGCAGGCACCTAGCCTTTATGCTTCTGATGCTGCTAAGCTAGCCTTTTTTATCACCCAGCTAAAGGGGGACGCATTACGTTGGACTCAAGCTCATTTATCCTCTCATCCTGTCAGTACCTTAACTTTCTCCTCTTTTCTTGAAGAGTTTATTTGTGTATTTGATCAACCCCTCCAACAAGCAGAAGCCGTAAAACGTCTACTCACCCTTCGTCAAGGCAGACTCTCAGTTACGGCTCATGCACTGGAGTTCAGAATCACAGCCGCCCGAACCGGATGGGATGAGGTCGCACTCAGAGGTACCTTCCTACACTCACTTTCCAACTCCATAAGAGACCGTTTGGCATCACAAAAAGAACCACAAAGTTTAGATGAATTAATTCGTTTGGCTACACGGATCGATAATCAGCTACAAGAACGAGAGTGGGAGAGAGACTACGACTCCCAGAATGCATCTACTTCCGGNTCACCATCACCCCATACACCTCCAAAACGCACCGGAGTGGGCTCGTTTTTTAGTGCTCCGTTAGTGCTGGTTTGTGCCGTTGAAACTAGCGTTTGTGCTGCTTTAGTTTATGAGATATTAATAATTAAATATTTGACCGATGACGTCACCATCACCCCATACACCTCCAAAACGCACCGGAGTGGGCTCGTTTTTTAGTGCTCCGTTAGTGCTGGTTTGTGCCGTTGAAACTAGCGTTTGTGCTGCTTTAGTTTATGAGATATTAATAATTAAATATTTGACCGATGACGTCACCATCACCCCATACACCTCCAAAACGCACCGGAGTGGGCTCGTTTGGGCTCCATCCTGCCCTCACACAGGTCTTTCGAAATCTGTGCACGAAGATATCCAGACATTTTCCTCTTGGACTTCCCAGTGTGCAGGGAGATATCGGTGTCCTCAATGGAACATTGGAGCACCATTATGCTGTTCACTGTTGGCTCTCTGTCACATGTCATTTTAATATGGCCTTGACACTCTTTACAGAAGCCTATGATATCTATGTAGTTGTTTGTGACAGTTGGATAAACCTTTGCTCTGTGGAATACAAAAGTGCATGTGCTTTTGATCTTTTTCCATAACAGATCATTAATGACATGAGTCCATCCAGGTTTCAGAATCATGTATTCCCTTTTACCAGAAGATGAAAACTTGTCATTATATGCCACTTTTTCAGGAACAAATTTTGTCCATTCCTCAAAAGGAACTTCAAGCTGAAACACTGAGCAGTCATCTTGTCCAGGAGAAATAGAGCCAGAGTCACACTCTATGTCCACACTGCTGTCAGAATCGCTTCCCTTCTCATTGATGTCTAAGTATGACCAGATGTTGTATCTGTTTGTCTTTACAAAAGTGTACAGAGCTTTAGGAGTCATCTTGTTTGCCAGCTGCTGACTTATTTCTGTCCAAATAGGGGACGTTGGAATGGCTATTTTGCTATTTTGAACGATACAGGTAGTCCCCGATTCACGAGCGAGATCCGTTACAACGAGGCGCTCGTAAACCGGAAATCTCGTATTTCGGAACGGTTGCCATGTCTCTCGTAAGTTCGGAATTTCGCTCGTAAATTGGAACGGTTTCGCTAGCGCGACTACCGTATTCGTCGGTGTATAATACGCTCCGGTGTATAATACGCTTTGTCATATTTTTGGAAATAAATCAGAAAAACCCTTAGATAATACGCTTCGGTGTATAATACGCGCTGCCGTGACAGTCTTTTTTATGGCCACTAGATGGCGCCAAACCCATTGAAACTAGTGATACAACCGTGACCTCAGAAACACTTCTCTGATCGCTCTCAGTAATGAACTTTTTGGGAGTTATTCCTGAAGGGACAGTAATACTTTTATTACTTTTAATTTGAATCAAACATTACAAATTGTCATAAAGATAAAGTGTTAGTTTCAGATGTCAGCATTTTATGATAAAAACTGATCTTAACACTACACACAACACTGTTAACCTGTTGGTTTGGTTAAAACAACGTCATTAAAGCGTCACATATGGGACCTATGTTAATGATAATAGCAAAAACAGATATTGTTCATCTGAATATTAATTAGGACAAAAACAAAAGTATCTTCTGAGGAGATTGTCCTGAGCTCAAACTAAAATGAGATAAACAGTGTCACTGAATCTTCACTGCAGGTTTGAGAAGAGAAATCCTTCATGAATAACATTTTGGAATAACATTTGCTATTCAGCATGAATTTAAACAGTTTGAATAAACAGACTACAGGGCGCATTAGCGCCCATAGCGGCCGAAACTGGTACTGCACCATTTTTGGCCAAAATGAAAAACGGCGAATCAGAGCTAAAAATTGGTCTAAAAATATGGGAAAAAATCCATAGATAATACGCTTCGGTGTATAATACGCAGGATATTCAAATGAGCAATAAAAGTGCGTATTATACACCGGAGAATACGGTACAAACACTCTATTTTCATCCAAAAACTGCTTATGAGTGCATAAAAATGATCGGAAACGTGTGTCCATATGCTTAGCTAACTAACTGTGGTGAAAAAACACATAAACTCAGTATTTTTTGCGTTTTTTCCAAAAATTCGCCAGCTCGTAAGTCTGGAACCTCGTAGATCAGAGCGCTCGTAAATCGGGGACTACCTGTAGCCTGTTTTGATTTGCACAGAACTGCAAGAATGGCATCTTTGTGTACTGCTGGCTGTCGAGGCATCTAGTTAAAGAATAAAAAGGCTTTGATTAGCATTAACAAAAGTATCCTGGCCTGTATAATTTCACTAGCCAAAACACATTGGTATTCCAGAATTATTTAACAACTCAAATGTATGTTTACATTAGTCTTATCTATTAATTCTGTGTGACATTTATGTTAGATTGTGATTACGGTATGCTGTTTATTTATTTTTCGTTTCAGCATTGCATTTCTTTTTATCACTGTTGTGAAATTGCAATTATATTTCAATTTAAAAATATCTGCACTACATATGTCTGTTTGCCCTGTCTGATCTATTTCTGTTCTTTAACTTCCATGACTGAATATGAATGTAGAAGCTGCAAGATAAAATCTTGAAGAATCTTTTTTTCAATCTGTTTAAAAATTCTGGACTTAAACTGTGATGGAATTGTGGATATACATAAATATATATGTAACTGGGATACAACCATGCATCCCTCTCAGCTAATCTGGGGCTGGATTGCAGTCCCAGCAGTGTGAATCAGTGTTTTATATATAACCTCAACATAAAACATATATTTAAAAAAATACACATAAATAGTTTACTTACCTTTTAAAAAATAAAGTTCGACAGAGGGTTGGGAAATATCAAGAATTTAAATTTTTTCTTGAAATCACTATTAAAGTTTTTAACAGCTACTTTCCCGTTGTAAATGTTTGATGAATGGGAAGTGAAAATATCTCTTGCTTTACCGCCAAGAAGTCACCTGGTCACTGAGGTGAGAGGTCATGAGTGTCATCACGTGGGCGGAGCCAACCCGTATACTGGTCACTGAGGTGAGAGGTCATGAGGGTCATCACGTGGGCGGAGCCAACCCGTATACTGGTCACTGAGGTGAGAGGTCATGAGGGTCATCACGTGGGTGGAGCCAACCCGTATACTGGTCACTGAGGTGAGAGGTCATGAGGGTCATCACGTGGGCGGAGCCAACCCGTATAACGTGAGAACGTAACATCAACAAAGTTGCCTAATTTTCAATGCTCTTTTCAAAAATTGTTACAGACAGACGTCATCAATTTTAGTAATCGAGAATGACCAGAAAGAAAATTATATTTCCCATAAATTAAAGCGAGAGACGAAGCACTAAGACCACTCTGGTGTGTTTTGGAGCTGAGGTTGAATGAATGAATGGAGCTGGATGGGGTGACGTCACCGGCTGAAATTATAATATTAATATCTCATAAACCAAAGCAGCACAAACGCTAGTTTCAACGGCACAAACCAGCACTAACGGAGCACTAAAAAACGAGCCCACTCCGGTGCGTTTTGGAGGTGTATGGGGTGATGGTGACGTCATCGGTCAAATATTTAATTATTAATATCTCATAAACTAAAGCAGCACAAACGCTAGTTTCAACGGCACAAACCAGCACTAACGGAGCACTAACAAACTAGCCCACTCCGGTGCGTTTTGGAGGTGTATGGGGTGATGGTGACCTTTAGATGACCTAAAAAAATAATATTTAATATCTCCGAAACCAAAGCAGCACAAACGAAAATTTTAACGGCACAAACCAGCACTAACGGAGCACTAACCATTCAGACTGTTTGCTTTAATTTTTGACGTGGGGTGTCAACTTCACTCAGCTCTGTTTAAAGGCTGAAATGTAGTCACTGTGCTGTTTGGGATCGTGGTGTGTAACACACTGAACATGGAGCATAGAAAGCTGAGGACGGAGTGTCTCTGGAGCTTAGAAAGAAAATGATAGAACAGCATGATGAAGGTAAAGACTACAAGATAATCTCCGAGCAGCTTGATGTTCCTCTGACTACAGCTGCTCAGATTATTGAAAAGGTCAAGGTCCACAGGACTGGAGACAACAACCTCCCTGGACGTGGCTACAAGAGGAAGATTGAGGACAAACGAAGAGCTGGAAAATATGAAAGGTAGTCCAAGAACAACTTCCAGAAAGATTAGAGGTGAACTTCAAGGTCGAGGTTCATCAGTATCTGATCACACAGTCCTTTTTTGAGCTGAAGGGAACTCAATTCAGTTTATATAGCGCCAAATCACAACAAAGTTGTCTCAGGGCACTTTACAGGAGCATTAACATGCATAGAAAAGCTAATTACTGTAGTAAAGTTCTGTTTTTAAGGAATCCAGCAGACATGTTGAATCTTGTTTTCGTTGCAGTCTCCCATCCTGAGCAAGCATAATGGCAACAGTGGAAATGAAGAACTCCCTTTTAAAAGGAAGTGTACTCAATGGAATATGATTGAAGATGACACCACTGTTCAAAGCTAATCATAAAAAAGTTGAGCTGGAATTTGCCAAAATGCAGATTGAGAAGCCACAAAGCTTCTGGGAGAATGTCCTTCAGATGCCGTTCTTTTCTGCGTTTAACACGCTTCTGTGTATAACCCCCAATTTACACTACATGTGTTCCGGCTCCGGTCCGCTCCGGTCCGACCTCCGCAGCAAATACGCACCCATTATAATCAATGAGAGAGTTTACACTGGCTCCGCACGGCGGCGGCGAGCGGACGGCAGTCCGTCAAAATAGGATCCCATCCTATTTCTGCCGGACGCCGGAGCTGTGCCGGAGTCAACTTTCAAAGATTACGTCGCACCAACAGGAAAAGGAACGAGCACAACATCCGTATTTACAAAATAAAATCACCACGGGCGGACTTTTATCCTAGCTCTATACGGATTTATTTGTACAAAAATGCTGTCAAACTATCATTTATGACTACACCTACAAACGCAATACAAGAAATAAATAAATAAAGTATTTTATTCTGAAATGTAATAGATCACATCCTGTCGCTCAAACCATGTCCTGTCGCTCATATCTCAATGCAAAAAACAATCAAACAGCGAGGCAGTCTCTACTGTTGTTCTCCTTCTTCCACCGAATGAATTGTTTTGTTCTGACTTCATTATTTATCACGGCTGCCAACTTTTCAAAAAGCCAAAGAGTGAGAATTTTGTTTGTGTGTGTGGGGAGGGGGTGCGGCAACGCGGCGGCAGCGCGGCGGCAGCACGCGGCAACAGGGTTTGATTGTGCTGGTGAGCTTCACCTGCCCTCATCCTGTTGGCTACATCCTACAATAGAAATTGACTGAAAATGACTCCCTACACTCTACTTTATAGATCTGTGTCAGATTGAAATACTATTTCATATTTGAATATGTATGGAGGACCGAAACTGACATAGTTAGAAATAAAAAGTAGAAAGAAATATATTAATGGATGAATAAATAACTAAAACATATAAAAACCAATAAATAACTTAAAATGCACCAATTAAATAAAAAAGGAAACCTTTCCTGGATCAGCTCTTCTCCTATTGGTCAACAGACAGGATAAAGCAGGATCCACATGCAGATGTCTGTGCTGCCTCAGTTTAGTTTAAGGTTTAGTTTAAAACAAAAGCACAGGTGTTTTCCTGTTTGCTTTGTTTTAAACTAAACTTTAAACTTTAAGTGCATATATTCATTTAATGGTCTATTTATATATTTCTGCTTTTATTTCTAATAATGTCAGTAAGTCCTCCATAAATGTTAGTATTTACCACCTTTTTGACTGTGTTTTAACTGTTACTGTACATTGTATGAAGAGCATTTTATGATGTAGGTTTAGTCAAAAATGACAAGAGGAAAGTTAGAGACATTCTTCATTTTCCAGTGGGTTTAGCAGAAAATGTACATATCAACAGCGAAACAGCAACAAAACATATAAATACAGTGCCTAAATGGTAAGAAGAGTTGTAAACAATTGAATTTTAAGTGTTTTGAACTGTGTGTTCACACAAAAAGCTGGGAACAGCTGGAATTCCTCAAGTCTCATATTTTGTGTGACTGATTGTACAGGCCTGTGGCCTTCTTAGAGGCCTTGATGATTGTAGATGACGGCTCCCACTTCAAGCATGGCTCCAAATCAGCCATCTTTCTAGCCATGATGGAGGAGAGGGTACCATCTAGTGCCAAGCTATTCCTAGTCTTTGTTTTGTTGAGGCCCACCACCGAAAAAACCCTCTCTGCATCAGCATTTGAATGTGGGAGGACGAGGACCAGCTTTGAGGTGCAGCAAGCCTTGGAAATCTGAGTACTCCTGTCAACTGTGACAAATGAACCAAGAATACAATGGAAATATGCTCCCAAGTGACGTTTTCTTTTAAGTCCTTTAGCCAATTGATCCCTGTATCACTGTATCTTCCATAGTGCTTCAAATGTACAGGTATCAGTAATGTTTGAGAGGCTATTTCTACTGTGTTCTTGGTGTTAAAAAATAAGCTTTACCTTATCTTTCCATATAGCCATTTAAGCCCAGAAACTCTCCATTTCAAATTCTTCTGGGTGCTGCAGTGGTGGCAACGTCATTGTCTGGTACTCCAGAAACTCCTCTGCCAGTAGCTCATGCTCCTCTGGTCCATGGTAGGGGAGCAGGTGGGGAAACCTATGTATGAGCAAAGAGTTACACGTTTTTTATTTTCTGATAGTCATCAACCAACAGCAGAAAATAAATAAAAGCATTTTAAAAGAAAAGCCACATAGGGAAATCTCATTTACATAAAGACAAAATGCCTTGTAAAATTCAAGATAAGTAGTAATTATTGAAAAACCCTAACCTCTCAACAAAGTAAAGGACGTCATCTATGCTGCATTCAGACCTCTGTCGAACATCAACATACGTTACATGTCTCAGTAGTGGTTCCTGTAGGGGCAGCTTCTTTATGGCATAGTCTAGAGCTCTGAGCAGAAATGTTAAAGCAGCCTCATGGAAGTTATTTGTTGTGGTGTGATGTCTCCATCATCTAGCAACTTGTTCAGCTTAGCCCTGGTGGTGAAGCCAATGTTCAGCTTTCTTCCTGCCAAACAAATAGAGCTAACATAAATACTGTGTTATGCTAATGATCAGAGAGACATATTGGACAAGAAGTCATGTTAGGCTGATTGGTAACTCTAAATTGACCCTGGGTGTGAGTGAGACAGGTCCCTCTTGTAAATGAGTCCCCGTGGCTCAACGAGGCTAGCCTGTATAAATAAAGGTTGAATGAATGTGGTGTTGGGCTACTGGGAAAGTCATTCTTAATAAAATTAATAAAACTTAGCAGGTTTCTCATCAGGAGGTGAGCACCATATTGGGTTCCCCCATACTCACTTGTAATATTAGTTATCAAAAATAATCATGAATAATTTGCTGAGAGTTGCTGCTCTTGGGGGTACACTGTTTGTTGCTGTTCTTCTTCCTGTCCTGTCTCCTGGTCTTCCATGTATTCTTCTGTTGCTCTTCTTTCTGCTTCTTGTTGTTCTGTTGGTTGTGTTTCTCTCTGTCTTTTCTGACTTTGCTCGTTTGTTAAATAAAACAAAATGCTTTGCTTTTGTCCCACCGATGGTCTTATTTTACTGGACATTTTAGAATCCTTTAAAGGATTTAAATGGTTAATCATCATGCTGGTTTAATAAATGTACTCAGTTAACAAGATACCATTATCTACTTGTGTTTATTCTTAATTTTCAATTCAATCTTACCTGCTCTTTGTGCTGCTAGGCAGACATCCGGCTAGCCAAACGTGCTAAATAAACCATATCTGTACACTACAGACAGTAATATGGTTCATTTAGCACGTTTGGCTATCACACTTTATTTCCCTAGTTTCTCTGCTCCGTGCATCTAATTTTTCCTTTCTTTCTAACATGTTTGATATTAATGTAATTTAATCCACTCACCTTTCCTCCTGGGAAGAGTCAGACCGCAAACACCGAGCTACATCAGCTTCGTCAGTAACTTTCTGCTGCTCTGGAAACTTCCTGCAAACTGTTGCAGGTAGATGGAAGGTTGGAGCAAAAATACGGACTGGATAACAACGTGGATGTGCTTCACAAGGGTTGTGGTGAAAACGTGGAGCGGACTCATGTATTTTCCCAATACGGAAGTGGAACGGAGTTGAGATTTTGACGTTGGTCAGTTTTCAGCGTGAGGAATGTGAATGCGGCGTGAGAGCGTGTGAAAACCCTCGAATGCGTGTGTCTCACGGTCATTGCGTGAGAGTTGGCAGCCCTGATTTTAAATGACCCCTGGCCCAGTGCAAACGTCTGAGCTTGTGGAGCTTGCTTAGAAATGGCTTCCTCTTTGCACTGTAGAGTTTCAGCTGGCAACGGCGGATGGCACGGTGGATTGTGTTCACTGACAATGCTTTCTGGAAGTATTCCTGAGCCCATTCTGTTATTTCCTTGACAGTGGCATTCCTGTTTGAGGTGCAGTGACGTTTAAGGGCCCGGAGATCACGAGCATCCAGTAGAGTTTTACGGCCTTGACCCTTACGCACAGCGATTGTTCCAGATTCTCTTGAACTCTTTTGATGATGTTATGCACGGTTGATGATGATAACTTAAAAGTCTTTGCTATTTTACGCTGGGTAACACCATTCTGTTACTGCTGCACTATCTTTTTGCGCACCAATGGTGGTATTGGGGATCCTCTTACCATCTTGGCTTCTGATATTTCACACGTCGCACTGCACTATAACATACTAAATGTGCTAAATAATAACAGTTTAACAATAACAAACAGTATTAATGTTAGCGTGGGAGATATATAAAGTTATCTGAGCTAAATGAAGCTATCTGGACTCGTTACACGTTGCGTAACATGTTGCGTGTTATTAAAGTTGAAAATGAAGACACCCAAGTTTATTTTGTATTTATTTATTCAACACCACAAACTGTATATCACACAAACAATGAGAAGTAAACTGAACACTATTAAAACACGTTAACCGAACTGTAACTACGTTAATGATCCTGCGGATGCATGTACCGTATTCGTCGTTGTAAAATACGCACCTGTGTATAATACGCTTTGTCAAATTATTGCCAATAAACCAGAAAAAACCATACATAATACGCTTCAGTGTTTAATACGCATCTATTATGCGTCACCACTACGCGACGCATCAGCGCATCATTTGCCCTGCTTAAAATGGCGGCCACAGAAGCAGGCGAGCACCAAAGGAATTTACAACAAAACACGGTAAAAACTATTATTTCTTTGCGAGAAAAAATATATTTCTTAGCTGACTTTATAGCACACGGTCTCCTGAGCTTAACTAAATGTGAAATCAGCTGGTCTGGGCTGGATTTTAAAAAATAGTTCGCCGATTATTTTTATGCAGGTGGGTCGGACCGGACGCTTTCTTTCTTTAAATTTAGCTAAATAAACGCTTAAAAAAAAAATCCTTAGCTGACTTTATAGCAAACGGTCTCCTGAGCTTAACCAAATGTGAAATCAGCTGGTCTGAGCTGGATTTAAAAACCTCACAGCTAAATGCAGCTACATCCAGAGCAGGGGGCGGGCAGCGACAGAGTCAGTCCGACCAGAGGAGACTTTTTTCGGGCACATGAGCTAGAAACGTCTGGAAGTGGCCCTCCTCTTCCTCTTCGCTCTCTGAGTCCTCTGCTGCTGCCCATAGCGCCCATAGCGGCCGAAACTGGTACTGCACAATTTTTGCCCAAAATGAAAAACGGCGAATCAGAGTGAAAAATGGGTCTAAAAATATGGGAAAAAATCCATAGATAATACGCTTCGATGTATAATACGCAGGACATTCAAATGAGCAAAAAAAAAAGCGTATTATACACCGACGAATATAGCCTGGCCCTCGCCTTCCTGCACAGCTCCGCTCAATTCTCATTTCCCTTCACTTGTCTGAAGCGAAGTGAAGGACAGGGTCTGGTTTTAACCAGGCTACGACGAATACGGTAAACACAGAATTCGTCCGTGTCAACGCAGATCTTTTCCTCTAATTAACATACGAAAAACCGATGTTTCCCCCCATTGTGTCCGTGTAAACAGGGCCTGAGAAGCTCTTTTTATACCCAATCAGGTTGTCAATTGACCTAATTAGTCTTCCAGCTGTTCGCTATACAGTATGCTCAATTTCCTTTTTCCAGCCACTTATTGCTACTTGTCCCAACTTTTTTGGGATTTGTTGACACTGTGAAAATTTGAATCAACATATTTTTCCTTTAAAATGTTACATTTACTCAGATTAAACTTTTGATCTGTCATCTATGTTCTATTACGAATAAAATACAGGTAGTCCCCGACTTACGAGCGAGTTCCGTTCCTCCGAGGCGCTCGTAAAGCGAAAATTCGTAACTTGGAACGGCCGCCACGTGTCTCGTAAGTCCGGAATTTCGCTCGTAAGTTGGAACGGTTTTGCTAGCGCGACTACAAACACTCGTTTTTCATCGAAAAACTGCTTACGAGTGCATAAAAATGATCGGAAACGTGTGTCCACATGTTTAGCTAACGAACTGTGGTGAAAAATCACAGAAAAACTCTGTATTTTTTGCGTTTTTTCCAAAAATTCGCCAGCTCGTAAGTCCGGAACCTTGTAGGTCAGAGCGCTCGTAAGTCGGGGACTACCTGTGTTGACTTTTGCCATCTCCACATCACTGCATTCAGTTTTTTTCACAATTTGTTAAGTGTCCCGGATTTTGGAATCCGGTTTGAATTAAATCTGTAATTTACAGACGGTATAAGGTTCCAAAATCAAAAATAGTATTTAAATTATTCATGAGGTTATGGACTTGGGAGCTTATAACCTTCTTTATTTTTCTACAGATTTTATCAGTCTGTTTTAGACATGCTCTGCAATTCAGACCAGATAAACACTTTTTTGTTTTTTGTGTTTCATATAGGGATGTAGGGCTGTGCGATATGAAGATACAGTATATATCGTGGAGAAGATAGAAACGTGTCTATCGTGCTACTTTCCTTCTATCGTCTCTATCGTGATAAATAAGAATAAAAAAATAACTGTCGCAAATAAGCTTCATATTGTGGTTTTGCGAGATGACGGCGCGGCTTTATGTTTGACGCACGCGCGGGTTTGCGACACATGCTTTACGTGGTTAAACTCGAGAGCAACAGAGACGCAGGCGCATGAAGCCGGTGTCTCAACCATAGATCTCAACAAGGAGAAAACAGCTGCACAGGCAGCCCAAGAAGAATAACTTTTACCAAAAAGAGGGGGAAGCTCACCTTGTTAGCTTCCATTATTTCGCTCCGCTGAAACTCGGAGACAAAATGGGTCCAGAGGACACGAACCCAGAGTCCAACCGAGTCCGAACTCGGGTCCAGTTAACCAATACAAAACAGACCAGAGACACAACAGAACCGCAATCAAACGCAACGTTTTCTCTTTTCTGTTTCTTGCTTTGTTTACTCAAACTTCAGAGCGGATTTCTTCTTCGTGAGTTTCATTAGCAGCTGTTGTTTTACCGCCACCTGCAGGAAAAATTTGGACCAAAGTAGAAAAGGAGTTGTTTGTTTGTTTGTTAGTTTATTCATTTTATAATATGAAATACAACAATTAACGTATTCATAATAGAAAAAAAAATAAAATGAAAGGTAGCAGATGAAGAATAAATCTTATTAAATCTGCTCCTTATTCATCTAATAACAGTTCAAACAATATTTTCTATAATAACAAAATAAGTAAATAACTCAGTCAATTTTCAATTCACATATATCACACATTAAATTAGATTCATTTATATTTTTTTAGCAATTCATTTTTTACCAGTTTCTTAAATACAAGGAATGATTTGGCTTCCTTAACATTTGTCATTTGGCATTAAGTCATTCCATAATCGTACTCCTTGAATTAAGGTAGATCTAGTTTCTACTTTGGTCCAAATTTCCTTGTTCTTTTTGTTCACATTCTTATAAATGTAACTATCTGTAGTAAAATAATAAAATAAAAAAACTTTGGTCCAAATTTTTGCTGTACACACACACACACACACACACACACATCGTGTTGTATATATCGTGATATATATCGTTATCGTGATATAAAAAAGTCCATATCGTGATATATGATTTTTTCCATATCGCCCAGCCCTATAGGGATGTGCCGATCGATCGGTCACCGATCATAATCGGTCGATAATCATTAAAGCGTATGTGATCGGCTTTTGCCTTCAATTACCGATCACAGAGCCTGTGATGCGAAGTTTGCTAACTGCAAAACGTGCGACGAAAAAGTACCTCGTGGAGGAAGTTCAACGAAGTCCTTCAACACAACAAACCTAATTCGTCATTAAAATGTTTTAATACGTTTTAATAACTTACCAAAAGCCGTCTGCCAGCGCCGCCATTAGCAACACCTGTTAGCATGTAGCCCCACCGAGTAGCCCCACCGAGTCCGCTGCGCAGTTACGGGCAGTCCAGTTTAGCTGCGGCTTCAAAAAGGCTGTCGGCTTTGTTATTCCAAGTTAGCTGGGTGTCCCCCGATATCTTCTGCTTCCAGTCCGACATCGAGGCGAGCTCCAGGAACCTCTGATCGCACAAAGCCGGCTGTCAGCTGCAGCTCCGGTTTAGCATGTTAGCCTTAGCTCATACCATGAGCTGCTGGTCTCGCGCGGTGCTGTGGGAGCGCTCGGCGGAGCGATCGCGGCTGCTGCTCCAGTCCTGAGACATTCACAGAGTTCAGGGAGTGTTTCCAGTTAATTTATCCGTATGAGGCATCCTCTTATGGGAGAAACAGTCCTCCAAAAGCCGACTGCCGAGTGCCGAGACTGGAACTAATGAATGTAAAATGGCGGAGGCGGTATTTCCGGTACCTGGTTCTTCTTCTTCTTCTATTTAATGGCGGTTGGCGAACTCATATTAAGCGCATTACCGCCACGGTTCCTGGTTCCCGCAGGAAGTTGTTCAAAAAAGCACGAAATTATTAAAAAATAATAATAATAATGATACTTTACGTATTTATAAAGCCATTTGTAAAAACAGCCAACAGTGCAGCTTTAAGTAGCAAATGGGGTATTTTAGTTTTTTATATGAAGTAATAGATGTGTTTTTTTTTAACAATAAAAAACCTTTTTTTTTTTATTGAAAGTTAGTAAGGTAAACATTTTTCTTTGATAATGCAGTTGATAATTACTTTTATTTACTTTGTTCGCTGAAATAAATGAGTAAAAATATGTTTTTGTCTGAATGGTGATTTTATGGTTCTGAAAATAACATGAGTGCTGCTTCTGGCTACAAGATCTGTTTTCAGATCTTGTAGCCAGAAGCAGCACTCATAAGTTACAGGCAATCCATCTGATCGGTGATCGGTGATCGGTATATGTGATCGGCACACATATAAGCGATCGGTAATTGTGATCGGTATCGGTGATCGTCACACATAGGTGATCGGTAT
>JBBPBX010022226.1:0-17234 GCA_038048925.1 Garcialebias charrua
TTGTCCTGACGCACGCTGTAGGTGAGTTATATAATATTTTTAACCAATTAATGAAGTAATTCCCGAAGCCAAATTTATTTAATGTAGCAAATAAGAAATTCCAATTTACTCTATCGAATGCTTTTTCAGCATCTAAAGAAAAAATAGCTGTTTCAATATTTTTAAAATACGAATACTCTATTACATTATATAATCTGCGAGTGTTTGTGTTCGAGTGTCTTCCTTTTATGAATCCGGTTTGGTCTGGATGTATAATAACAGGAGTTATCTTCTCTAGTCTTTTTGATAAGACTTTACAAATTATTTTAACATCAACATTAATAAGAGAGATTGGACGATAACTGGTAGGTAATACTGGGTCTTTGCCTGGTTTTAATAAGAGACTAATGTTGGCTGAATTCATATGTGTTGGTAGCCTGCCATTTCCTTCTGACTCAAGTAGCACTCTATAGAATATCGGTTCCAGTATATCCCAGAATTCTTTATAGAATTCCACCGGATAGCCATCAGGACCTGGAGATTTCTTATTAGGCATGCTTTTAATTGCTTCATGGAGCTCATCTGATGTTAATGGTGAGTCTAGTTTTGATGACTGACTAATATCTAGTTTTGGAAGTGTTACTTTCTCCAAGAATTCATTAATATCTTGATTAGATGGATTTATTTGTGGAGTGTAAAGAGTTTTATAGAAGTCTTTAAAAACCTTGTTTATTTTTCCCTCATCATGAATTATATTTCCATTTTTATCTTTAATACCATATATAGATGTTTTTTCTTTGTTTAATTTGAGTTGATTAGCTAAAAAGTTCCCAGATTTATTACCGTATTCAAAATTATCTAATCTAAGTCTTTGTATCAAGAATTTATTTTTCTTATCAATATATTCATTTAGTTCTAATTTTAATTTGCGTAGCTTTTGCTGTGTTTCCTCTCCTTGTAGACCTTCTAATAGTTTAATGGATTTCTCTAATTCCTCAATACGTTTATTTTCTTTTTTCTTTTTATTTGTTGAATAGGATATTATTTTACCTCTCATGACTGTTTTCCCAGCCTCCCAAAGTGTACATGCTGAAGTTCCTGGCAAGTCATTAAACTCTAAATATGATGTCCATTCTTTTTTAAAGTATTGCAAAAATTCTTCTTCTTGAAGCAGTGATGTATTTAATCTCCAATTTATATTTTTTGTCATTACTTTTTTATTATCTAAATTTAGAGTAACTGGTGCATGATCGCTGACAGCAATAGTGTGTATCTTAGTGTCTGAAATATTGGTCAGCAATGAATTGCTTACTATGAAATAATCAAGACGAGAATATGAGTGATGCACATGTGAAAAGAAAGAATATTCTTTGCTATCAGGGTGAAAAGTACGCCATGCATCGCAGAGTCCATAATCATTCATATACTGTTTAACTATATTTATAGATTGCCAACTGCGTTGAGCTCCCACTGCATTCAGTCTGTCTAATTTGTCATCGAAACCAAAGTTGAGATCACCTCCCATTACTAGTGAGGAATCCATGTGATTTGATAGAGTGGAAAAAAAGTCGTGAAAAAAAGCAGCGTCGTCTACATTCGGCCCATAAATGCTAACTATGCAATAATTTTGTCCAAATATTGATAACTTTAATATTATATATCTACCTTGTGAGTCTATAACCTGATCTAATACTTTGAAGTTAACGTTTTTATGTATTAAAATTGCTACCCCTCTTTGTCTTGAATTATAACAGGCTGAAAATACATTAGGAAACTCAAAAGACTTTAGCTCATCCACAGTTGAGGCCAATTTATGAATTTCTTGGAGCAATACAACATCTGCCTTTAGTCTTTTAATCTGGTTAAAAATCCTATATTTTTTACTTTGGCTACCGGCTCCATTAATGTTCCATGTGACAAACCCTAAGGTACCCATACCTGTGCTAATGATAATATAGCTAAACCACACCCAATGTCACTAATATAAAAGATACTAATAGATCCAGACAAATACATATCCCTTTAATGATTAATTATATATTATTTTTAAATAGAGTAAGTGCTCTTCTTTTTTTTAATGAATCAGGGAAGTTTTCATTTATGAAGTAAATGTATGAATATATATAGACGTATGTGAACCCTTGTGCTTGTGCTCCGATAATTGTTAAGATAGAAAAATAGAGACAGAAAAACAAAAAGGAATGATATACATGAAAACATAACTCAGATAAGGAAAAACAACAAAAGAACCCTCTTACCACCTCAAGTGTCATTCCACCTTGTGTACCACCACTAACTGAGTGTGTCCCACCACCGAGCTGTGCTGAAAGAAAAAATTAAATATATCTGGTAAGTAATATTAATAAATACTATATATAATAATATTAATTAATATTAGCAACCAAAACATTTCTTACCTTGATTGTCTAATAAAGCCAAGGAGTAGCTTCTGGATCTCTAAACAGCTGACCGTTTATGTAGAGTTTATCCACAGAGATGTTAGCTCTTCTTCCTTCACTTATATTTTTCTTTCTTATCGGGTACAGAACGCGCCTTCTATTCAGAATTTCTACAGGGAATTGATCATTTATGCTAAAATGTGTGCCACGCAGTTCCCTACCTCGGCTTTTAACCTGTTCTTTTTGTTTGAAATGTTCGAATTTAGCTATTATTGGCCGTGGCCTAGTATTCTCAGGTTTTTTACCTCCCAGGCGGTGAACTCGATGAAAAGTGATCGATTTAACTGTTTCACTCGGCAACTTTAGCTGGTTCTGAATGAATGCCCGAACCGAGGCTTCAGGATCCTCTTCCGCTAGCTCCTGAATTCCAGAAAACACTAGATTTTCTCTCATGCTTCTGGCTTGAATATCTAAAATTGATTCCTTAATCTTCTTATTATCGCCAGAAAGCTGCGTCACCTGATCTGTTATTTTTTTCACTGTCCCCTTCAACTCTTTATTTTCTTTAGCGAGAGATTCTACCTGTTGTTGACTGAACTCGAGCGATTCTCTCAGGCTCTGGAATTCCTTGTGTAGTAGCTCCACTAACGCTAACCGAGCGTCCAAGCTAGATAACTTCTTGTCGATTGACTCAAGTATAGCCGTGAAGCCCGAATTATCCGCGGACGCTTCCGAAGAACTATCTGAGCTACCCTCTCGGTGTCGTTTAGCTAACGGGGCTAATTCGCTAGCAGCGCCGGATGTGCTGAGTTTGCTCATGACTAGCTTTTCAAAATAATCGTCTACAAACAATTCAAGGCTCTCCAAAGTCTCCCCGTCCAGTTTTGTTCAGTGAAGCAAATAAATCGTTATTAAATGTTAGTATATATTTTTTAATGACCTTACATTTAATTATCTAGTTTTATTTAAATAAATATGGACTTACCAATGATTTATAATCATACTCACGCACAGGCTTGAAGTTTTTCCTCAGCAGTAGCTCATAACACCTCCGCACCTCAATGATTGATCCTAATGGCAGCATGTAAAGAGAGAAGAGGACTGGCCCTAGAATAGATCCCTGTGGTACGCCAGAGGTCAGAGGGGTTGATGAAGAGGAGGACAGATCGCCTATCATGACAGAAAAAGTTCTCCCAGACAGGTAAGATTTGAACCACTCAAGCACAGCTCCCTGGAGGCCAACCTGCTGAGACAAGCGGTTGATTAGTACCTGATGGTCGACGGTGTCAAAAGCTGCTGAGAGGTCTAACATCACCAGCAGAGCAGGGTTTTTTGCATCCAGGGACAGAAGAATGTCATTCTGTACTTTGAGCAGTGCAGATTCAGTACTGTGACGAGCTCGAAAACCTGACTGAAATTTTTCAAACAGGTTGTTGAGTTCTAGAAAAGATTGAAGTTGAATAAAAACAATCTTTTCTAGGACCTTTGATAGAAATGACAGATGGGAAACTGGTCTGAAATTAGAGAGTATATATATATATAAGAATACTCTATTTACCATTTATTACCTGTGTCCACAAGTCCTTTAGGTTTAAGTGCCTTGAACTCTGGGTTAAGAAATACATATTGTTACTAATCATGTCACACCTTGAAAGTAAATTGCAACCAATAAGTAAAAGTTTGTAATGATCTACAATTCATGCATCATCAATATGCTTTCCCAGTTTTACAGAAACATGTTGACAAATTAGTTTTTTTTTTCCTGTTTCTGTTTCTGTTCCAGAGCATAACTGCTGTAAAACTATCAGAGGCTTATTTTTTGTCCAAGATTCTTTATTTCTGTGAAACCAGGAGTAACCACAGCAGGTCCCATTTTAATCCAAGCTCACTCTTAACATTCACTCCCTCCCTAAACCACAAGTCCTCACTCGTCATTGAGGAATGATGTTTAATCAGATGTCATTCTCTTGTCAGTTGTTTCCCCTCAAATGTGTCCTTTTCCCTTTTTTACATGTTTGATGTACAAATAATTGTCAAAAACTCAATAAGCTGAATTTGTGCCACATTATTAGACTTGCAGATGTTTCTGTCGCTTTGTTTCTCTTCAGCAGCCATGACTCATATCTTGAGCTTGTAGTGAGTGGGTTTTTCACTTCATATGATTTGTCATTTTTAAACAACAATGTAGCAAAAACTAAAGAACTATGTATTGATTTTAGTAGAAATCCTACTCCCTCTTCTTTTTATAAATAATAAGGCTGTTGAAAGATTGCAGCAGAATAAAAACATCGAGTCTGGGATTGACAGTTTAAAACCCCACATTTATGTCTGTAAAAAGGCACAAACAACCTCTGCAGTTTTAATGCTGACACAACTTTCATATAAAAGGGTTTATTTTTGTTTTATAGAACCTATTCTCAATTTTCGGGGGTTGTTCAGTCTGCTGACACATGCCACTTCCTGCCAAACAGAAAATGATCCGGCAGCCTTTTAATACCAACATGTAAGAGTTATACAGTATGCGTGTTGCAGGGTATTGTGTCAACGGTTTGGTGGAGGATTGAACCCAAGTGCAGACAGACATAGGAGGACAAAAATGAAAACAATAAAAAAAAAAAACTATCAAAACATAAATGACAAGGCAGCATAACTACTTTGTAAACAGGGAAATACAATGACCACATGGGAAAAAAATAAATACATAAAACACAACCCTGGCATCATGAAGGCCAAACAATGCTGAACTGGTGAACGGTGGAAGAGAGACAGAATAAATAGAACAGTGGGAAATGGAACCACGTGATGATTGCTGATTAGGGACATGTGAGGGTGGTAGACTTACTGGAAAAACAATCATTGAGGAAACTGACTGAGGGTAAATGGGAAATGGCATAAGGACTGGGAAACTGAAACAAAAAATATAAAAATAAACATGACAATGGAATAGAAAAACACAAATGGATAAGGATCTAAACTGTCAGAGAAACACAAATAAACAGAATAACCATGACATCAAGTTTGGGCAGCAAAGTGGTGCAGTTGGTAGAGCTGCTGCATCTCAGCGAGCAGGTTACTCTGGTTCCATCATTTATACTGTATATATTAATCACTGATGTTCAGCACTTTAATTCAGCTGTGGCTGGTGCTAAAGCGCTTTACAACTTTAATTTTACGTCTTTTTAAAAATGGTGATAAATGTGTGTTCAACAATTATAGACCGACATCCTTGTTACCACAGTTTTCAAAAATTCTAGAAAAACTATTTGTGACCAGACTAGATCAATTTATAGATAAACAAAATATTCTAAGCAACAGTCAGTATGGGTTTAGAGCAAAAAACTACACACTGGCTCTCATGGAATTAATGGAACAAATAACTACTGCTGTCGATCAAAAACAATATTGAGTCAGTATTTTTGTTGATTAAAAAAAAGCATTCAATACTATTGATCACACTATTCTTCTTGAAAAATTGAACAAATATGGTATTAGAGGACCAGCATTACAGTGGGTATCTAGCTATTTGAAAGATAGGAAAAAGTTTGTACAGATAAATGGTGTAAGATCTGACCTCTGTAATATCACATGTGGAGTTCCTCAAGGCTCTGTACTTGGACCAAAGCTATTTATTTTATATATGAATGACTTGGTAAATGTGTCAGGACTCCTTAAATGTGTCCTTTCTGCAGATGATACCACTTTTTTTTGTTTGGGTAAAGATATAGAACAAATGTTGGAGTTGATGAAGACAGAGTTTGTCAAAATACAAACTTGGTTTGAACTCAATAAATGGTCATTAAATCTTGAAAAACCAATTACATGATATTCAGTAATAAAAAGAAAACTGTTGATGTTCCATTTAAAATTGAAGGTGTTGAGATTTGTAGAGTGAGTGAGGTAAAGTTTTTGGGTGTTATCATTGATGACAAACTGACATGGAAACAACACATAAATTATGTAAGAATAAAAATAGCTAAATCGATTGCAGTACTGTACAAAGTCAGAGACCTATTGAATGATAAAGCTCTGTATTTGTTGTATAACACAATCATTGTTCCACACTTAATCTATTGTATTGATGTTTGGGGGAAAGCGTGTAAAACAATTACAAAGCCTATTTTTGTATTACAGAAAAGAGCTGTAAGAATTATCACTAGAAAACATTACCGTCATCCATCAAGTACATTATTTTATCAACTGAAGTTATTGAAGTTCCATGATTTGGTAGATTATGTTTTATCAGTTATGTATAGGGCTCAGAATAATGCATTACCTTTAAATATCCAAATGCATTTTGTTAAAAGACAAAGTTGTTATAATCTCAAGGGAACAGAGATATTTGTAAAATCAAAATTCAGAACTAAATTGAAGGGACGTTCTACCTCAATCCAGGGAATTGGATTATGGAACGGTTTGGAGAATGATGTTGTCATGCTCTGCGCCTGTCAGGCTCTGCGCCTGTCATGTTTTTTCTGTTTTTGCTCACTCCTCAGTTCCTGTCTCATAGCTAATCACTTTCACCTGTTGTCATCTGCCGCCTGCCAAGGTGCTCTGAGTTTACTCACTATCCCTCAGTGTATAAAAGCCCTCTCATTTCATCTGTTCCTCGCCGGGTCATAAATCAATACCAAATCCATACCTCCCTGATGTCTGGTGGAGCCACTACTCATTTTTTCTCGTTTTGTAAGTGACTGCACCGTTCAGTCTTTTTGTTTTGTTTATTAAAGTGATTATTATTTTACATCTGTGTCTCTGAGTCCTGTTCGCCTGCATTCTGGGTCTGCGTCCTCCACCGGAACCGTATCGTGACAGTATGACCCGGCCACCACGAAATCGCAGAACCCGCAGGCGGAACAGACTCGCTCAGCGTCAGACTGACGCGGCCCCAGGACAGGACGAGCCGACCGTGATACACGTGTACGGGGTTTGTGCGGAGACCGGCTGGGGGAACCACAGCTCGGAGACGGAGGTTCTCTCATCCCCGCTTCTGGTCGAGGAGGAAGAGCGGTGGAAGCTCGGAGGCGGCCGCGCAGCTTTTTGGCTGTCTCCCCCCTCCGTTCCAACACTCGGGTCGATGTGGTCCGACTCGGACGAGGAGGAGGACGAGGACCCAAATGGGTTTTGGATGGACCCGGTATCGGCTCACAGTCCACGTCACCGCTGGACAGAACGTGCGGACATTTCCGGGTTCCAGCCCCGCCCACCGTCGAACTCTCCACGCCGGCTGTCAGAAAAGCCGGGGAAATTTTCAAAGGGGGGGGCATGTGTCAGCCCGTGTGCTGACAGCAGTTCTGACAGGACTGAGGCGAGACTGGAGCTGACGGAGGAGGCTGCGCGCCCTTGCGCTTCTGTTATGAAGAAGGAGGAGGACTGCAGCTCCAGTGTTTTGTGGGAGAGATTAATCGCTGCCGAAGGAATCATTTCCTCGTATACTGGAGCTGATAACAGAGACGACTCGCTGGGGGCGTGGCAACTGTTCGAGCGAGCATGGAAGGAGAGCTGTGTGTTACGCTCACTGCTGCTCGCTCGCGTTCAGCCAGGTCCACCTCCAAACTCACCTCCTGTTGATCACAACTCCTCATCTTCATCAAGTCCTTTTCTGAGCTCACCCACAGCAGCTGAAAGTCCTACAGCAGCTGAACGTCAGAACTTACAGACAGCTGCAGCTCCCACCCATCCTCCCACAGCTGCTGAACGCCCCACAACTCCCACAGCAGCTGAACGTCAGAACTCACAGACAGCTGCAGCTCCCACCCATCCACCCACAGCTGAATATCTGAGCCCAGTAGCAGCTTCTCAGCCTGATGCACCTCCCAGCTCAGGTCCAGCAGCACCTCCTGAACTGGTTTCCATGCCTGCACCACCTAGACTGGTCCCTCCGGTGCCAACACCTAGACTGGTCCCAGCACCCAGACTGGTTCCGGTCCCAGCACCCAGACTGGTTCCGGTCCCAGCACCCAGACTGGTCCCAGCACCCAGACTGGTTCCAGCACCTAGACTGGCTCCTGCATCGAAACTGGCTCCTGCACCAAGGCTGGATCTTGCACCCGGTCCATCGGATGCAGTGTTTCTCTTTGTCTCCACAGATACTGGTCCAGAGGTGGTCCTGGGTCCTGAGGTCCTCACTCATCCATCTGGAGGCCTCACTTCACCGGGGGTCTTCGTCTCAGCAGAGGGTCCCCACGATGTCTCAGAGGGTCCCCACGACGAGGTCCCCCACGACGTCTCAGAGGGTCCCCACGACGAGGGTCTCAAGGATCCTGACGACGAGGGTCCTGAAGACGTCTCGCCGCTCGACGAGGGTCCTCACAAAGACGAGGGTCTCGAGGATCCTGACGACGAGGGTCCTGAAGACGTCTCGTCGCTCGACAAGGGTCCAGACGACGAGGGTCCCGACGACGAGGGTCCCGACGACGAGGGTCCCGACGACGGGGGTCCTGATGATGAGGGTCTCAACGAAGCGGACGTCTCGCCGTTCGACGTCCACGAGGGTCCCCACGACGAGGATCTCGATGACGGGGGTCCCGACAGCGCAGACTACGTCTCGCCGCTCGACATCCCTACGCTTGGGGTCGTCTCGGTGGTCAACGACTATCGTGGTTCTGCCATCGACGACTCGGGACCGGCTGACAAAGTCCCTACTGTCGGGGTCTTGGTTCCGACAGACGATGGCGGTGTTCCGGCCGATGATGATGTTCCGGCCGACGATGATTATGTTCCGGCCGACGAAGGTGTTCCGGCCGACGAAGGTGTTCCGGCCGACGAAGGTGTTCTGGTCCGACGAAGGTGTTCCGGCCGACGAAGGTGTTCCGGCCGTTGCTGGGCGTTACTCTGGTCGCCCGCCTGACGTATCGCCGCTCGATGGACGACCTCCTGGACGTCCTCCTGAACCAGCTGATGGCGATGGGCGGCCTCCTGGTCAACCCCCGGATCTGGCTGATGATGTTGGGCGTCCTCCAGGGCGTCCCCCGGATCTGGCTGATGATGATGGGCGTCCTCCAGGGCGTCCCCCGGATCTGGCTGTTGGTGATGGGCGTCCTCCTGGGCGTCCCCCGGATCTGGCTGGTGTTGGCCCGCCGTCCTGCCGGTTGCCTCCCTCCGCCCGCCCTTGTTCTTTTGGGGGGTCCTTCTTGGGGGTGTCGGGTGCCACCCTTGAGGGGGAGTTCTGTCATGCTCTGCGCCTGTCAGGCTCTGCGCCTGTCATGTTTTTTCTGTTTTTGCTCACTCCTCAGTTTCCTGTCTCATAGCTAATCACTTTCACCTGTTGTCATCTGCCGCCTGCCAAGGTGCTCTGAGTTTACTCACTATCCCTCAGTGTATAAAAGCCCTCTCATTTCATCTGTTCCTCGCCGGGTCATAAATCAATACCAAATCCATACCTCCCTGATGTCTGGTGGAGCCACTACTCGTTTTTCCTCGTTTTGTAAGTGACTGCACCGTTCAGTCTTTTTGTTTTGTTTATTAAAGTGATTATTATTTTACATCTGTGTCTCTGAGTCCTGTTCGCCTGCATTCTGGGTCTGCGTCCTCCACCGGAACCGTATCGTGACAATAATTATGAAATAATATCTCATAATTATGAGATGTCATAATTATGAAATACAAGTAATATCTCATAATTATGAGATAAGATGTCTTAATTATGATAATAGATATCATAATTATGAGATAATGATGTCAATAATTATGAGATAAGATATCATAATTATGAGATATTATCTCATAATTAGGACATCTCATAATTATGACATCTTATCTCATAATTATTTATTTATTTCGAACAGACAGAAAAGACAATGAAGAAAGAAAAAGAAAGAAAATGGGATAACACAACTAAAAAAATAAAAGTTAATACAAATAATTATGCCCAAGTGACATGCAAATTTTATGTTTTCTATTATTGGACATATTATCTCATAATTGTGAGATAATATGTCATTATTATGAGATAGTATCTCATAATTATGAGATATAATCTCATAATTATGAGATAAGATGTCATAATGAGATAGTATCTCATCATTATGACATCTTACCTCATAATTATGAGATACTATCTCATAATTATGACATCTCATAATTATGACATATGGCATAATTATGAGATGTCATAATTATGAGATAAGATGTCATATTATGAGGTATAATCTCATAATTATGACATATTATCTCACAATTATGAGATATTATTTCATAATTATGACATCTTATCTCATAATTATGATATTATCTCATAATTATGCCATCTCATAAGATGATCTTATGAGATAAGATGTCATAATTATGAGATGTCATAATTATGAGATAATATCTCATAATATTTATGAGATAGCATCTCATAATTATGAGATAAGGTATCATAATTATGAGATATCTCATAATTATGAGATCATGATCTCATAAGTATGAGATGATGAGTCAAAAAAAATTATTTGGTGAATGCAATGCTCTTCCGAAGTCTTCAATAAGTCTCAGTATTTTAAGTAGTTGAAATAAAACACTTCTCCCATTACCTTTTTTTTCTTTTTTCTTTTAATTTAACAACCATTATGAACAATCAAAACAAAATTAGGTGGTATCATATGGTCAAATAGAACAATTTAACAGACAAATTAACTCTTACCACTGGAAATTAAAGCTAAAATCGGAAACTGGAAAAACTATAGTTAAATGCTAAATTTAGCAAAAGCCTAAAGCTAAAACTAGCAAACAAAAACTTAACAGGAGAACCAGTGGAACATTATCTAAAAGCTAAAATGAGCGAACAAAGTAGGCAAAAGACAAAAATGAGCAACAAACAGTAGCTAGATGCTAAAATGAACAGAACAGTGGCTAAAAGATAAACCTAGCAGATCATTTTCTAAAAGCCAAAGTTAGCATGCCAATAAACTAAATAAAATTATACAATAGCTAAAAGCTAAAACTGGCAAAATGGTAACGAAAGGTAGAGACAATTATTTCCAAAGGCAAAACGTTTTTAAAGATTTGGAGAGACATAAATGCATTTTTGAGGAATCAAAAAAAAAGCAAGTCATATCTGTGTCCTGAATGAGACGAACATTTTCATATATGAATTATCGAACTAGCTGATAAGTAGTTAGTACAAAAACAGTATGGAGGAAACTATAACAGGAAAATACTTCAAACGTTGACTTAGCATTCACACAATAAGCTCGATATGTGCAGTTTCAGTGGATGGACAACACTTTCTTTTATATTTCAGCTTCTCTCTCTACTGAAGGGGAGTCACTCCTCCTCTGTGTTTAAGCTCTCTGGCGTCCCTGCAGCTTGCAGCTCAGCCTCATACTGCCTCTTCAGTCCCTTCAGATACATCCGCAGGCTTTCGGGGTCAAGTCTAGAGTTTCTGGCAGTCTGCAGGAGGCGAGTGGCCAGGCGGTACACCGCTCTCTGTCTCTGAGTTTCTGGATCAGTTTGACGGTTGGCCTGGAGCAATAAAGTGCACGTCAGATTTTGTCTCTTCTTCAGAAAAAAATTCTATTGATAATAATAAGAGAACGTTTTTAATTTGTCTTCAAAGGCTGCTGAACCTTACGTCAGGGTTAAATATAATAACTATCATAAATATTATATGGAACCTACGGAAGGGTATTGCTGTCATCCATGAAATTATATTTTTTGAGCTTATGTAGTAAAAACGTGATACGTATGTAGTAAAAACGTGATATTATGTAGAAAAAGCATGATATGTTTGTAGTAAAAATGTGATATTATGTAGTAAAAACGTGATACGTATGTAGTAATAACGTGATATTATGTAGTAAAAACGTGATCTTATGTAGTAAAAACATGATATTATGTAGTAAAAATGTGATAAGTATGTAGTAAAAATGTGACATTATGTAGTAATAACGTGATCATATGTAGTAATTACGTGATATTATGTAGTAAAAACAAGATACGCATGTAGTATTAACGTGATATTATGTAGTAAAAATGTGATATGTAGTAAAAACATGATACTGTATGTAGTAAAAATGTGATAATAGCATATCACGATTTTACTACATAATATCATGTTTTTACTACATATCACGTTATTACTACATACGTATAACGTTTTTACTACATACGTATAACGTTTTTATTACATACGTATCACGTTTTTACTACATAATATCATGTTTTTACTACATAATATCACGTTATTACTACATACGTATCACGTTTTTACTACATACGTATCACGTTTTTACTACATAATATCATGTTTCTACTACATAATATCACATTATTACTACATAATATCACGTTTTTACTACATAATATCACGTTATTACTACATACGTATCACGTCTTTACTACATATCACGTTTTTACTACATAATCACGTTTTTTAACTACATAATATCACGTTGTTACTACATACATATCACGTTTTTACTACATACGTATCACGTTTTTACTACATAATATCACGTTATTACTACATAATACTGTATCATGTTTTTACTACATACTATGTTTTTACTACATAATATCATGTTTTTACTACATAATATCACGTTTTTACTACATATCATGTTTTTACTATATAATATCACATTTTTTACTACATACGTATCACGTTTTTACTACATAATATCATGTTTTTACTACATAATATCATGTTTTTACTACATAATATCACGTTATTACTACATAATATCACGTTATTACTACATACGTATCACATTTTTACTACATACATATCACGTTTTTACTACATAATATCACGTTATTACTACATAATATCACGTTATTACTACATACGTATCACGTTTTTACTACATATCACGTTTTTACTACATAATATCACATTTTTACTACATAATATCACATTTTTACTACATAATATCACGTTTTTACTACATACGTATCACGTTTTTACTACATAAGCTAAAAAAATATTATTTCATGGATGACAGCAATACAGTACCCTTCTGTAGCACCTGATAGAAAGGCGTTGACTAAAATGTATAAAAAGAGATTAAAGCAGCAAAGAGGGTTGAACAAAATTAATCTGATCCTTGTGATCCGCACCAAAAGCTGCTGGCTGACTTGAGAAGCGATAACCTTTGCCTCTTGGATTACACCTGGAGGAAGTGCGGTCATTTCTGCTGCTTTCAAACCTAGAAAGTAAAACTCAAGCTTTGCGATCATTTTAAAAGCAAATTTCAACAGGTCTGTTGTTGGGTTTCACTAACTCTGTACCATAGTGCCTTTCAGAGCACCCTCGGCTCAGCAGATGCGTGTACACCACTTGCTCTGCACCGGTGTCAGCACTGCGCGTGTGCTGGACCTCCATGTGCTGGTTCTCCACGTTAGGGTAGAGAGACTCCAGCTGACACAGCTCCAGGAAGTGCGTGGCAAACAGAGTGAACGCCTGCCAGCGGCGGAGAAAATAAACGCACGTTCGAGATTAAAACAAGAGTGACCATACAGGATTTTTGTATTTGCTTTGTTGCTTCGTTGTTGACCGAAGAGATGTTTCACAACCAATTAGAAAAGAGTGATGGAATCTGAATGATCTGGTTTTTATCGGAGAGACAAAAGCTGATGCATATTTCACCTTAAGGCGAAGGAGGAACTCACAGACTGAGTGACAGATGCCGATGCCCTCCTCAGCACTCGTGCCACGCCCCAACTCATCAATGATGATCAAGGATCTGTCGCTCGCATTGTGGATTATGTAAGAGACCTCAAGACAAACAACAAAGCATTTTAGACAAATGAATGTGAGAGGTCCCCGTGTATATATTTAAAAAAAAAAACACACCTCTTTCATTTCCAGCATAAAAGTAGAGCAGTTAGTTTCAAAATCGTCGTCCACACCAATTCTGGTGAAGATCTGATCAGCAACACGGAAGGAGGCGTATTCAGCAGGGACAAAAGAACCTGGAAAAATAATAGGCCAGGATCATAATGCAAAACCAAGTCACAACAATTCATAGCAGCATTTACCGTATTTTCCGGAATATAGGTTGCAGCTTTTTATCAAGGTGCGACCTATTTATGGCTTTTTATAAAATAAGCTGATTTTTAATAATTTCTTAACAAAAATTAAACTGAGACAAACTCTTACAATAATGTCAGCTAACAAATATATTTTTTAGGTGTTTATCCTGCTAAAATTATTCATTTATTAAAGAAAAGTTCAGCTCAGACACATATTTGCTATAATTTTTATCAAACAAATAATTGTTTTTAAGTGTTAATCTTCTTAAAAGCCTTGCTGTGCGCTCCTGTGGAAGAGACATTTGCAGCAGAGCTAAACACGGTCCACATTTTGACGTAGGTGCGACCTATATATGGATTTTTCCAATTATTTGGCAATAATTGGACAATGCGACCTATATTCAGGTGCGACCTATATTCCGGAAAATACGGTATATGGTTTCAATATGATGCTGACCTATCTGAGCCATGATCTGACACAGCGCCACCTGTTTGAGGTAGGTGGATTTGCCGCTCATGTTGGGCCCTGTTATGATGACAAAGTTGCTGCCCTCAGAGATGTAGGCGTTGTTTGACACGGGCTGCTGTCGAGCCATGCGCTCCAAAATGGGGTGACGGCCTTGCTTGATGGCCAGAGTGTCTGTAAACTCAGGACGAACTGGCAAACACAGTAAAAAAAAAAAAAAAATCATTTTTAATAGAAACAAATTACTTTCATACATATTTCTGGGTGGAGTTTGCGTGTTCTCTCCGTGCATGTGTGGGTTTTTGCCGAGTGCTCCCCAACAGACCAAAAACATGCATGTTAGGTTGATTGGTAACTCTAAATTGTCCCTAGGTGTGAGGGAGAGTGAATGGTTGTTTTTCTCTGTGTCCCTGTGATGGACAGGGTGAACTTGTCCCTTGCACAGTGACTGCTGGATATGGGCACCAGTGACCCCGTGAGCCGAAAAGGAAGAAGTGGGTAAAGATAATGGATGAATGAATGGATGGACTGTCATGCAAATGTGTAATAGCCACAGTCTTCTACTGTATTTTTGATAAATAAATAAAAAAACTATTAAAAATTACAATTTATTGCTGATTGCTTGAAAAATGGCTCACAGTATGATCAAATAATTATTTCTGAGGGAGATGTGTGCCGTGGTCAAAAGGCTGATGTACTTGTCTTTGCAAATACAGCACCTCAGCGTGCTCTTATGCAAGAAGGGTAATCTGAGTCGGCTAGGACAGAACGAGGCAGGCCGTCAGCGTGCGTCTATGAGGAGACAGTTTCAGACAGCTGAGGGCCAATACTCACCACCCACGTGGCTGATGTTGCAGCAAACAAAAAAAGAACTGAGCCCTGCAGAGGTGCGAGCTCAGTAAAGCAGAAACTGTCTGACGTGTGTGAAAGAGGCAGCCATTTGTGGTAAAAATTAGAAGTCAGATTGGTTTATATTTACCATAGTCTGAGATTGTGCACGCATTAGCCAGCGACAGTAACATGTCCAACATGGACACAGCATCAGAGAGTTTATAGAGGCAGTGGATGTGCTCATGGATGGTGCCAAGCAGTTGACATATCACCCTACAAGAAGAAAAAAACAGAGATAAAAGTGCAAAACACTCATTACAGTATTTAAAATAATAATTCCAAACAGCGCCCTATGGTGGACACAAAGTAGATCAAAATTACGTTGCCGTCTTTAAATAAAATTTCAACCATGTGAATAGTTTGCCACCCTTATTGTGAATTTGTATTTTGTCAATAATGTCTTAAAATATATATTTTTATTTTAGTAATAAAAATCTGTGCTTTAGTGTTCCAAATTATTCCGTGCAGTGAGATAAATTGTGTCATTAGTGTGCAAGTTTGTAAGTTAAAGGATGTGTCTCCTCACACGTAGGACATGTGAAAAATCTCCCTCAGGGCTTCATCACAGCGTCCATTCATCTTCATCAAGTCCGCCGTGGTGAAGCCATAGTTGTTCTTGTGCTTGGTAACCTGAGATGGGGAATAATAAATCTCAGGTTTTCTGTCATTTCTGTGTCAGCTTTAGAGCCCACCAGGGTCGGTTTAACTTCCTTTATTACCAGCTAACACTCAGCTGTTCCTACTTAAGTTTGTTTATTTTCCATGTGCCGTTTGTGTCCTAAGAGTATGGTACCTTGATGAACTCTGTGGGGAGTTTGTCCTCAGGTAAAACGACGCCTTCGAGCTTCATCTGGATGAAGAATCCTCGAGCGGTGCTAAAGCTGGTGCGCATTGGCAAGCCATATTTCTCCCCCATCTGGTTCACAAGCCCTGTGCAGAACAGTGACACTCACTATGCCGTCGAGCGGTGCTAAAGCTGGTGCGCATTGGCAAGCCATATTTCTCCCCCATCTGGTTCACAAGCCCTGTGCAGAACAGTGACACTCACTATGCCGTGAGCTATGGAAATATTATACCAACGCTGCACGAAGTTAATTTTCATAAAACACCTGGTTTGAGCACCTGCAATGTCGTCAACTATCTCAGTGTAAGCTCTGCGGGCGATGTCCAGGAACTCGTTGATGTTAGGCCGCACGGCATAACACTTCTGTGTGCGCATGTTCAGGCTGCCTTTCAAATATGTGGTGTCGCAGTTTATCACTGTCTTGATCTGCTGGAGGATCATGTCAAATCTGAAACATTAACACAGAGTTTAGAATAGATACTACCTGTAGATGTGAAGATACAGAAACCTAAACAGACTGTATACCTGTTGTCTTCCAGTGCTGTGCTGTACGCCTTCAGTAGCGCTGTGCTACAGTCCTTCAACACTGCCTGTTCAATAAATGTAATATTTAATCAGGCTTTCACAAATGTATTAATAGCTGTTGGATTAGTTGAGATTGCTATATTAATAGCTACAGACCCTTAACTGCGGCACCAGA
>JBBPBX010022226.1:18879-41612 GCA_038048925.1 Garcialebias charrua
CAAACCTGTGGGCCCCGTAGACCCCGGAGTCCTTCTGAATCTTGGCGTTTCTCTGTGGCACTGAAGAGAGGAGCTGTCTGAGGTGGACATGAGGACTGATGATGGCGTCCTCACAACCCTGGAGCTGGTGGGACACTGACCTACAGATAGACATGCTGTTATAATGAAGCCAAGATCAACTAAATTAATTGGTGGCCTCAGTAATTTACTTTTTTATATCAGAACAAAATTAATTAATTAATTAATTAATTGATAGATAGATAGATAGATAGATAGATAGATAGATAGATAGATAGATAGATAGATAGATAGATAGATAGATAGATAGATAGATAGATAGATAGATAGATAGATTTTATTACAGACACAGAGTCCAATTTACATAGACAGGCATTGATTAAATGCCTGTTTTCTTCTTGTCACATAAAATTAAACTGTAAAATCACCTGAGGTCATTACTGGTAATGATGGAGCATGACTTGAGTTGGAGCTGCTCTCTTCTGAGCTTTGCCTCGACCAAACAGAGGAAAGTGACACGGGACAACAAGAAGTGTCGGCCTCGTTCGGCCTCCTGCTGTCCGCTAACGACGAGCTCCGCTTCGGTTCACATTCAGAGGCGTCACCGCTCATCGTTACCTCCTCCGTGCTGCTGTGATACATTTTAAAATATCACAAAATCAATTTTTTTTTTTTAATTTACTTTCAAAACAAAGAAATTCGAAATTTTTAAAACACAAAAGCTTTTCCGGTCAGTTTGCTAGCAACTTTGTTCATTTGAAGCAAGCGCGAGACAAACTTTACGTCAAGTCAACACGACGTAGCAACTGCGCATGTCACAAATGTAGCCTGTGTAATTAATAACATTTTTGTTTTTTAAAGTCAAGTTTTCAGTTAAACAATAAATAAACAACGGTTTGTCAAAAATAAAGTACAAATCAAGCAGGAAATTGACCTGGTTGAGGAACAAACTTTAAATCGCACGACGGAACCATTTTATTTTCCCAAACTATTTGGAAGTCACGAGCACTAACGATGTTTTTATGTTGAAAAAAAAATGTCTGAAAGCTTTTACAAGTTGTCAAAAAAATAAATAAAGAACGTTATTTCTCATCAATTTGGGCTTTTACTTTGAAAAATGATTCTAAACGGAAGTTATCTTCTGCTTCCGGTTTTGACCAATATGGCGGCTCACTCAGAAATTTTGAAGTACTTTGTGAGAGAAATTGAGAAAAATGACGGTCGTACGTTAAAGTTAAAGCAGTGCTACATGGGGGACGTGGGTTGTGTGGTGTGGGACGCAGCTATTGTTCTCGCTAAATATTTAGAGACGAACCAGTTTTACGAGCCGTCTTCAGGAGTGAACGTGTGGCCTGGCAGCACCGTGCTGGAGTTAGGAGCTGGAACTGGAGTGGTTGGTCTGATGGCAGCAACACTCGGGTCAGATACTTAAAATACTCAGGATTTGTTATACTACTCGGCTATTTTGCTTGTCTTGCATGGATATGTTAAGACATAACGCCACAGATCTGTGCAGATGCCCGCTTATACACTGTAGTGAGAAAAAACATGTGATGTTTTTGTTTGTTTACAGAGCACGAGTTATAGTAACAGACCTGGAAGATTTGCAGACTCTTCTGAGGTTAAATATCCAAGAAAACCAGGCACTCATCAGTTATGGGTCCATAACTGCCAAGGTACTGAAATGGTTTGTACTTAATTGTTTTTGATAAACAGAATTAACATCTACACAAGCTTCCCACTTTATGCTACCTCTCTAATTCCAACTTTTTTTTTTAAAGGGGTGATGATGTATCTGAGTTCCTGCCTCCCCCAAAATACATACTTATGGCAGATTGCATCTATTATGAGCAGGTATTTATTTACTGATTAGTTCACCATGTTACTTTACAGCAACACATTTCAGAAAGAACACAAACTACCGTAACTGCTGTAATTCTCATTGCTGGTCATTTTTTGTTCTTAAAGTCAATTATTCCTCTGGTGGAGAGTTTAAAGCTGCTTTCTGGACCAGAGACCTGCATTATTTGCTGCTATGAACAACGCACCGAAGGCATCAATCCAGTGGTGGAAAAACAGTTTTTTGAGGTAACGAAACAAAACAATTTTTTTTTTTTTTACTTTTAACTTAAGATTTTCATTTGTTAGAGCCACTGACTCTCTTTTGTGTTATTGTTTAGTTGCTGCAACAAAAACTTTAGCTGTGAGAAGATTCCTTCTGACAAACAAGACCCAGAGTTCAGCAGTCCGGACATCCACATTCTGCACATTCGAAAAAAGGTTCAAATCTGTTGACTGGTTTTTCTACGAATTTATACCCAATTCCACTTGAATATCATATTATGTAGTAGAAATTGAAAGTCTACACAGCCCGTATAACATATTCATTATACTTTTAGATTTCTAAATATATTTTCCTCATCAATTAATAAAAACAATTAAAACAATGTCTGGTAATTATTCAGCTCAATGTTGTTTTAGGTGCTGACATTGAATATTACATATACTGTACAGGTCTCTCTTGTAAATGAGTCCCCGTGGCTCAGTGGGATTAACCTGTATAGATAAAGGTTGAATGAATGAATGAATATTTTTTTAAAAACAGACCCATTTCTACTTTCATGAAAATGATGGGGGTTGTAAATTATAACAAATGGATTATATGTACTGTACTGTTAACACATTTCTGAAGTTTATTTTTATTTTTTATATACCTCCACCTACTGGCACAGATCTGAAATGTGACATATATATATCACTTTGGGCATACTTTGTAAATTTATTCTGCATTTGGAAATAGATTGTCTAAACAGTTGTTTTGTTTTTAACACAGCATTTATTTATTTTTAATTTGCAACTTCTTAACATGTATGATTTGGTTTTGTTTAACAAGTAGTTCTTCCCAAAAAAAGAAGTAATTGTGTCAAACATGTCACATGGAATTTTTTTATACAATTCAAAGTTTATTGCCCGATGTGACATATATATCACAACGATATTTGACAAACCTATTCTTGATCTTTTTTTTTTTTTATGCTATCAAACCAGGTTATATGTGAGCTATGACATGTTAGCATCATTGAAACAGTGGAAACTCACCTTTGGTAAATTAGCTTAGTGGTCACATTAGCTGCCCAGGTGCACCAAGAATTTGGAAATGATGTCGTTAGTACCCAGGGTTCCTCACTAGTCACATGACTGAACCAGGATGTTCAGTAGATGTCGGGAATTCATGAGATAAAAGTCAATGTGAAACCTTCATGATAAACTTCTCAATTTTAAAAGGGGCGGTGACACCAGTGTCACAGTGAGTTCTTATATAACAAAATTACATTTGTCGTGTTTATTTACATATAAACATATAAAAGTCCATTGTTTACAGGTACGCCTAAAAAAAAATTCAATACAGTATCGTGAAAAAGTTCAATATTTTATGAAATATTCAATATTCAGAAAGTAAACATTAAATAGATTAATTATATATAGAGTGAAATATGGGCCAGTTGGTTTAGATTGACTTGTACTGTACATACAAGTTGTTTTTTCTACAGGTCATGGTAATGTGTGCACATTCGGACATTACACAATTCAAACAGTAGAGGGCAGCAGATGTTCGAACAAACTCAAGTACGGTAGTCATTACGTGCTAAATGGATTGCGTTCACAAAAACATCACTTTGGGAATAAACTGTTTAGTTCATTACATAAAAGTAATTTTAATATAGTAAATACTATTAATCTTTTACAGCAACTAAGACTAGAAATATACATTTAATAAATTGTTTATGTAACTACAGTAGTAGATTTTGAAAACCAAGTGTATGCCAAGTCTTGCCCTCCATGCGAGGGGAATTCCACACAAAGCTCCAGATTAAGAGGAAGATTACAGTTATTTTTCAAGCATAAAACCATGCAGTTTGTCTCTCACACACACAGTCCTGCAGGGCCCCTCGCAGCCTTTCATGCTGCTTTGTTTACACAGCAAAGCATAATTGTGTAATGAGCACGGGCGGCTTTCTACACCCGCACTAAAAATGTGAACAAAGAAGTTGACAAGTTTTAGATTTGAAGATCTAAGCACTCTTAATTGTTTTATAAAAAAGAGCTTGAATATGAATATTTATTCATGAAAACGATCATGTCCTTCCTCGCAAAACTACAGTATATAAAAGTTACTTGTTCAATATATTCAACAGTTTTATGAAGCAAGCAAATAAGTTCACAAGTATTTGAAAATATGTATATTTTGTAAATTTATTTCATAGTTAAATCACAATAAAAGGGTCTCATTGTTTATTAACTGTAAGCTTTGACCAGCAGTTCCGTATATATAAAAAACAGAAATCAGACGTGGTTTCTTTTACTGTTACTATAAAAAGTGAGGCAGCTCATTGACTTTAATGGCCTCTGTGGCCCTGCGCTGCCCTCTCACTTGTGCCTCAAGCTGCTGGAGCTGACCTTATGTTGAGGTCTCCTCTGGCTTTGACCAGCTAATTAATTTGAGTCACAGCTGGTACTAAATCCATGCCCCCCTGTGTGTTAGGGACAGGTCCCAGAGAGGGTAATAGGAAGATTATATAAGTAGAAGGGGATATCCACTGGTTTGTGTCAATATTTCCTCCTCTAATCTGCTCTTAACTTTTACATTCAAGCAGCTTTGACCACATCTTTCTGTTTTTCCTCCCTAAATGTTAACTCATTAAAACAGTGGAGGTCTTCTTGTACAGTAGTTGACTAATTAGGCTGGCACTACAGGGGATTAAAAGGAGGCTTGCTGTGAATGGGAGCAGTCACAGTGAAGCAGTGGTGTCTTTGTACGTTGTTTGCATACGCACATTATGGTCCATCCAGATGACCATAATGTGATCGTTAATGTTAATGTACTGCAACAAGACAGAATGAGGGCATTTTCTGCCAACAGATGGTGCTATTATGTTTTCTGCAAGAAAACCTGCAAAGAAAATACAATTCAGGCCTTCAGGATTGTCTGAACATGTATATTTAAGATGCATAAAAACTGTTATAGTAAATGTACTGTATTAGAATAGCTGGTGTCTTGTCTGCACAAAGGTTTTCTGCTGTGAAGGAAATGTATTTGCATGGCTCTATGATCTGAATATCTTGCAAAAACCTCTCGACAGCCTCTGTAGCGTGCGTCGCTCTGCAGCATCACAGCCAAATGCCACAGAGGATCCTTTGTGCCACCATCATCACACTGCCAGGAGCCGAGAGACGCTGTTCCAGAAAAGAAGGCTCGCTTTTGCACTGTCAGGGAGTGGCTCGAGAATAGACATCGAATTGGGCTGCTTAAAAATAGAAGAGCTGCATAAATGTGTGACTTCTGATTCTGCTAAGGTACCCATCCCCATCCCCCCCACTGCACACACACAAATTCCCCTTTTCTCTTTCACATGGCAAAACTAAGTTCACTGAACTTTACGCTTTACTTCTGAAGCAGAACATGTGAATCGTGCTTTCTGTATGGGATATGGAGTGATGCAACTTTGCTGATAAATTCTGCTGGCACTGCATCACTGTGGGACATGTAGCTAGAGCCACAATGCAGGCTCCTCCCGTGCTCCTGCAGGGGTGCTGTTAGTACAGCTGTGCTGCAGTTGAGAGCGGACACAAATCCAGCACTGTGATGACACCTCGCTCTCCCCTTTTCCAGTCTGACTTGCGCTCATATATTTTTAGACATCCCTCTATAAAAATGTAAACCACTTTTCTACTCTGGTTTGTGGAATTCTCATTTGTTATGTTTGCTGACCCGACAGCATTTCTAGTGCAGTGATTCATTTGTCATGATTAAGATGTGTTGGCCCCAGTACAGACAGGAGGAACTGTTCAAATGCAACATTTCCCTGACTCATTACTCTCCGGATGGTCTGATAGGGGATTGGAAGCTGCCTGACTTTCCACAGATATAAGGTTTCCTTCCAAACACAACTCTTTTAATCCAGTTGCACCATCACAGCACCGACTCCACTGTAATTACTGCCATCAAGTCCGAGACGCAGTTTGTCATGGCGGCAAAACGCTCACGAAAGCTACATGGATCATTATCCTGTCAGTCCATGTGAACGCTGCTGGGTGAATGTTTTGTTCTGCATTATTGCACACCAAGACGATAACATCACCCTCCACTGTTTCTGTAAAAACATGCTCCGTGACAAAGGTCGGTAAACCGTGCACTGCATTCATCCACCGATTTGTTGAGAAACGTCACGATCTGATGGTGCTCAGTTAACGCGTTAAAGACCACCCATCATACCATAATTTAGTTCAAGATCTGCAAAATTAACTGTTATGACCGTTTTTGTGTTGGTTCCCAACTCTGATCCCTGAGGAACACCATCCTGCATGTTTTTAGTCGTTTTCCTGCTCCAGATTCAGTGATTTATGACTTCAAGTTCTGCAGAAGCCTGTTAATCACGTGTTCATTCAAATCAGGGGTGTCAAAGCAGGAAAACAACTAAAACGTGCAGGGTGGCGTTCCTCAAGGACTAGGGTTGGGAACCACTGAGAACTGCAGTGATTTCACAAGGGAATCAGTTGTAGATGCACGTCCTATTATTATTTTGACAGTTTAAATAAAATGTAATGGTTTATGAGATATTTTGCTAACAAACAAACACATGCTAAGATATTATCACCCGGGCTGCTTTGTAGTCTCCAAAAAAAATGACAGCATGCTACTTTTCTTTGCAGCCAAGCATCACTGATAAGTTCATTTTGTCCTGCCGCCAAACTAAAGCAAAGCTCACACCAGAATGGAAGATGGTTCTCATCCACTACAATGCATCGGTGCAGGGACAAACTGGTTTACACACTCGCACAGCTGTGTTAAACATCTGTACATTCTCAAGAGGACCCATGTGGACAAGAAGCTCACTGGATGGTGGAAACCCAGCGTGATAGTTTGCGACTAAATCATGTAAGTGAATGCCTGTGTGAACACTGTGTATGGAGTTGCTCAGGTGGACTTACAACACCCTATAATCATTTTCTGGTTCCCTGAATTAGACATTTCACCACACAGCGAGTAACCTTCAGTTGGAGATACAAGAGGAATGTGTTTTGGACGACTGCCCAGAGAACCTTGGACTTCGTGGTTTGTTCAGCGTTATTTGGCTACAGTACAGTTTTTTTGTGAACACCTGCAGTCAACCACAAAAAAAAAAAATACTCCACACACTTACAGTACAGAAAGAAAACTATTGGTGATATTTATTGTGCCATTCAGCACATGCACCCACAGCAGGAAACAATTCTCAGCCACTTCCGCACCTGCTTTAAACTTGAACATGAGTTCAAATGTATGAGCACGCTCAAAGAGGGTGCACAGGAATCAACGAGAATACAGGGAGGAGGCCGCTTCGCAAGCAAAGAGCTCGTTTTAGTGTCCGTGAGCACGAGAACAACTGAACCCAAACCATGAGAGTAGGTGTTCCTTCTCGTCAGATAAATAAACTGCCATAATAACAGAGTTGGACTTTGAGGACAGGAATCCATGGGTCTGAATGCAATGGCCTATACGGTCGTGACTGCTAGGCCCAAGTTCAAGAGGCGAGCGTAATAATGGAGCGACCTGCACGAACGGTGCTCTGCAGATGGAGTTCAGAGGAAGTGAAGACAAGTGAGTCAGAGAAACCACACCCGAGAAAGCCACAAAGACGGTTCAGGTTTGTCAGAGCTTGGGCGGAGTGCAGCCGTACTCCTCCTCTGCAGCTGTATTGTTGAAAATGACTAAGAGGGAGGCTGTTGTGGAAAAAAAATAAAGTGGAAAATTTGTCATGTGACGTTCTAGAAAGGGGTCTCTTTTGATGACTTTTCTCTCTTCCTCTTTTCACGTAGAACAGAGGAAGTGATTGTAAACTCGCGGCGGCGCAGTCACTTGTGATACTGCAGACGCACCAGCAGAGATTTCATCAGGCCACCGTCGAAGGAACAGCCTCGACAAACGAGCAGCCCAGGACAAATCAGTCGTGCACGCGTCAGTGTAGAATTAAAAGCAGGTATTTTGTGCGTTAAATTGAACTTTTGCAAAGATACACGAGTGGTTTGACCTGACGTGAAACTCTTTCCGCTCAGGAAGGGGTTCACGCTGAGCTCAGAAGAGCCTGGAGGTCGTCTCTTTAGAGGGCAGGTCATAAAAATGTCCTCGCCTTTCAGCCTCAAAGCGTTGCCATTAAAGCTGCGAGGATCATATGGTTGTAATGAAGCGCTGGGAACCAAAAGGTCCAATTAGACCGCCATCGTCTGACGGAGGCTGAGCTCGAGGAAACGTCTTCGCCGCTTGCCCATGTTCATTAAGGCTTTAAAGGGAGCTTCTAAACCACTGCTTTGTTAGGTGATTCATGTTAAAACATCTTTTCTCAAAGCATTCGTTCTTGTCGCCAAACCTGCCTGACGAGATGACGCAAACCTCTGCAGCGCCCTGGGGCCTCCAGAGTAACTTTCTTCAGCGACGGGTTTTCTAGACAAATGTGTTCAAAACACACGAAAGGATAGATTCATGCATGGTGTCGGATTGTCCCTGAATGCTTCACACAGTCAATCACAGCCTTCTTATTACAACTTCATAGCTTGTGTGACTTTTTTTTTTGCCATTGTTCATCTACCATTCGTAAATAACTCACAATTTGGAGTTTACCCGATTCAAGATGGCTGCTGCAGCTAATCAACCTTTGCCAGTAATAAAATATATATAACATACAGTATTTTCTGGTCGCACCGTGTATAGGTCGCATTGTCCAATTATCACCAATAGATTGTAAAAATCCCTAGATAGGTCGCACCTACGTTTAGCTCTGCTGCAAATGTCTGCCACAGGAGCACACAGCAAGGCTTTTAAGAAGATTAACACTTCGCACTGTGTTGGTTTGTTAAGTGTCCTTGGGTGTCATGAAAGGCGCTTTTAAATAAAATTATTATTATTATAGGTTGCAGGCCTTGAAAAAAAACCATAAAAAGGTGCGACCTATACACCGGAAAATACGGGTACTCAAAATCAATGGGAGTTTATGCAGCAGTAGCTGAGGGTCGTTCTCATCACATACTCTGAGCATCAACACATCTGGAAATGTGGCTGTGGCGGCCATCTTGGATTCAAACAAACAAATGGCAGCGGGTGACATGCATTTCTTTAATAAATGTGGATTTTCTTTTCGCTGCTCCTCTCTAATAGTACAAATGAAAAATCCTGTTGTTTTTTGGGGGGGGGAGTTGATGAACTTTTTATTTTGGTTTTTATTTCTTCAACTTGGATTAGTTGAAGCCCCCAAAATTGGGCTTATAGGTTTAGGTTACTGTCATGAATAAAATAAAATAAAGCTTGTTCAGAATTGTTGTTCAGAATGGTACATAATTGTATTTTCAAAGTGGAAAAATCTCAAAAAATATATTTTTGTTTAAAAAAATCTCGACATGGCTAATATTGAGAATAAATTGTTTACAAAATATTGTAGACTTCTCTTTCGATTTACAAGGTCAGTCTTTAAATGTTTAGTTGCTGAACATTAGTTTGAAAAAGTGACGTACATGTAATTCACATCTAAATGGCAAACTATGTTCTGTAATTTATGCTCAAGACCATCATTTGTCACATTAAAGAGTCACATTTAGACTCAGAGACTTTAATTGTTTTTAAATCAGTCCCAAGCAGACGAACTCAGGAAGTTACGACTGACAGCTTGGCTGTGACACAACTGTGGCTCAGAACCGACGTGCCACATTCAAAAGAAATTCACAATTCAGCTGGATATCTGCGCCGCCCTTTCAACTCGTGTGGCGTTACTTTTGTTCCAAACAAGCCAGTAGTTGGGACTTCCTGTTTAGCTTATTTTCCCTGTTCACAGGCACAGGGAACTAAAGCCGGCTTTCAGCCTCAACGTGGAACATCGTTCATTAACAACACACCAAACAGCACTTTAAAACAAATTTTAAAACATTTACCTATGTTTTTATACACAACTACCTAAAAAATATTACCAAGCTTAATCTGGCTAACTGTTGATTCCTAAAAAAATAAAATAAAACACAGACATAAAAGATTTAAAATCACTTTTTTAATAAGACAATACAATGACATTGTTCTGTACATAGTTCCCCCAGTCAAAAAAGGAGTTGCACATGGTGTCATTCGGCATCTCGCAAGAACAGATGGACTCTGATGTAGGTAGGGTTTATGTACTTATGTACTCATGCTACAGATATAGGCTATCATATAATGTCTCAATACTGAGACTAATCAACTGTGATTTCAGGCTGCGATTTCTGAGCTGAATGACATTCATTTGGAAAGATTGAGCCAACTACCCATTACCCTTGTTTAAAAAAAAATGCATTTTGACAAGCATGTTTCAGAGTAACTGGTGGCCTTTTTGTTTAATACTCAGCACAATTAGATATCAAGACATGACACAAAAGGTCAATCAGTTAACTATATAGCCCACTTAGGGGACTGGAACAGGTAACAAAATGTTGTTTTTTTCTTTTATGTCTAATGAAAGTGAAATGTAGGTAATCCCCCCCTTGCATATGACCCTGCTGCTTTCTTAACGCCAGAGAAAAAACATTTTGAGTCACAGTTCTGTATTAACCAAAGTCCCAAGTCCTTCAAGATGGCTATGTGACAATAAAGAGCTGTTGGTGGGGGGGAAAGTGATGCAAGTTCAAAAGGCTTCTGAAAAAGCTTTAGTCTGTGAATGAAGATTTTAAAATTAAAAGAAAAAATATAAAACAGAAGAAAAAAAAAACAGAATAGGCAAAAGTGGTGAATTCTGTAGCTTTTAAGCTCGGGGGAAAAATTCATTCAAGCAAGCCCCAACCATAACAAATGTGATACAGGCCTGCTACAGAGCAAGCAAACTTTTAGCCAGCAAACCTAAAGATAAATTAGTCGTATGGGATAAACAAAGTAAGAAAAATAAATGCCGATTATCAACTTTTATTAACCATACTCATTTGAAGATGTTAATCGTTACTTGCGACTTTTTTTTCCCCCCTGTAGTTTTGACTTAAAACAGTCAGCACTCCATCATTAAGATTTGTAATTTGAGGTTAGCCATGTCAAACCCTCATAAAGTCCATCCCCTGTGGTTGCGCAAGACGGCTGAACGTACCAATTCCTGTCTCGGATGCGGGTCAAGCCGAGCTTCTCTTGGATTTCATGCGGCTTCATGGCATCCGGGAGGTCCTGCTTATTGGCGAATATCAAGATGATGGCATCCCTCATCTCCCGGTCGTTAATGATGCGGTGGAGTTCTTGTCTCGCTTCGTCAATGCGATCCCTGTCGGCGCAATCCACCACAAAAATTAAACCCTGGGTGCCCGTGTAGTAGTGTCGCCACAGAGGGCGGATCTTATCCTGGCCGCCGACATCCCAGACGTTGAACTTGACGTTTTTGTAAGTGACCGTTTCCACGTTGAAGCCAACCGTAGGAATCGTGGTCACGGACTGTCCCAGTTTCAGTTTGTAAAGGATTGTCGTCTTTCCAGCGGCGTCAAGTCCGAGCATCAGTATTCTCATCTCTTTGTTGCCAAATATTTTTGAGAGCATTTTCCCCATTTTAAACTCTTGTGCATAAAAACTTTGTCCCAAAAGGAAAAAAAAAAGAGGAAATCTGGTGATTTGTTGCTGAGTGTTCACGGTCAGTCAATGCAGCTTGGAGTTCAGTGCAGGCTCGCTGGTGAAACCATGACTCAGTGTAGAAATATTTAGGTGAAAAACAAAAAAGTCAAAAGCACAAACACATACTTTTAACCTAACAGGATTTTGGAGACTTTCCACTTTAAAACCTGTTGAGTGCAGAAGCATTTATGTTTGGATTTTATAGGCCTACAAACCACATGACACAGTGGAGCTAAAAAACTTCACAGCAGCTGTTGCAGGTTGCTCATTGTTCAACAAAACCAAAGCATAAAGATTTGCAATAATTACTAACAAGGGCAGTGTGCGTGAATAAAATCTTCAGAAATCCAAAAATATTTGAGCTGAATTTCCTGTGAGGGGCTCCTCCTCACCGGCTGCGCCCTTGTTCGCCTCACCGCTGCCTGGGGAGAAAGAGCAGCTTTCTGCGGCTTCTTCGGAGAAGGTCGCGCCGGGCGAGCACACGGCTCTTGAAGGGACGACTTCAAGGTGGAAAAAATCCCGGTGACTCAGCGAAAAGAAAAAAAAAGACCCACTCAGGAAACTCTGGCCGCACTGAAAAGACATTTAGGGGGAGGGTCAGACATGAAAAATTAGCAGCTATCGCTCGTGGTCTAAAGACGGTTAGACAGCTAGCTAAGCTAATGAGCTAACGATAGTTAGCTAAAGAAAACTAATCCAATAAGACATAAAATACACAACACGGTGACAAAAGGGCTAGCGGAGACTTTAACTAACGGTATGTTTAGCTGTAATATACGTTATTTACCAGTTTTCTCTCCCTCCAGACTCGATAAATTCACTTAGCTCTTGTCTTCCTCCTTTCCTGGCCGCACTCTGCTGCTACACCGGAAAGGTGTGGAGCTGCATCAACAGCCACTTCCGGTTGTCTGCTTCATTCAGCCGGTGTGGCATACCGTTTAGACATATAATCAAGCTAAAACTCAAAAGTCTAAAAGGTTATTTAATATTTATTGTTTAGTGTTTTTATTTTATTGTTTTTATTTTTATTGTCTTTTCAGACATGTTAAATGGGATTTGTGTGTGTGTGCATGTTTTTGGGATAAAATTATTATTTTTATTTTATTTTTTATTCATTCATTTTTTTAATTAGTTTTTTTATTTTTTATTATTCATTTCAAATTTAAAACACAAAGGTAATTTCAATTAAAAAACAATACATAAAATGAAAGGAAGCAGAAGAAGAAAAAATTATTATCGTATCTGCTCCTTCTTAAACAAAATCAATTAACTATTAATTCAAACAATAATCATCTATACATAATACATCAAAATACATAACTCGTCAAAATTTACCGTTTAGAATCTTATAAGTATCTTTTCAACAAAATAGTTTTAATCCTTCCCTTAAATATAAACATTGACTCCACTTTTTTTTTTTTACATCGTTTTCCAAACCATTCCATATTCCCTGTGTTGTAGTATTACAGTATTTTGAATTTTGTCAAAGCAGATTGGCAGATGTGGGTTTGTTTTGCAAGGGGTTCTGTGTGTTCAAATGTGCATGTGTGTGTATGGTATATTATCTATGTAATGATGCACAGATTCATATTGGTGTTGATGATACACCCTGTGCAGTGTGCAATGGTTTTGACATGTCTGGAATGAACCAATAAACTAACTAAAATAGTCAAGACTGGAAAAACAAACTACTGTATGTTGCACATGTTCATAATTAAGTTCTTTTTAGACAAATAGGCCATTTTGGATTTCCAGATATGCTTTACTGTATTTACAATCTAAACCTTAACATTGTACACTTGTTCTTCTTTGAACCATATTTGACTCCCTCTTCCTTTGGATTTTAATAACTAGGAAGTGTCTGGACTCATGACTAGTAGCAATGATAAAAATGAAGTAATTTGTAGCTGAATGAATGATGTTTGACACAACACGTGTTGTTTAGCTGTAATGTTCATTTTAATTTGGAAGAACCAGATTAAGACAATCTGCTTTAAAGAGAATGCCCAATAGGCCATCATCTAACTCAAGCTGCACCTAATTCAGATTCATCTTACTTTTTAAATGTATTTATTATAAATATATTTGTACTCTTTTGTATTTATTTATTTGTCAATTCTTAGACTTCTTGATCTGGGACCTGAGTCCAAATTTTGTACCACAAACATGCAAATGTAAGTATGGCAGTAAAAAAACCATTGGATCCTTGAATTATCTTGCAGCTTTCTACACTGGTACACTTTCATTTACAAATCCATCCTCATGCTGCCGCCTCCTTGTTCTATGATGTCATAAAAACAGTGGAGTCACAACCTGCAATGCCAGGGTTTTATTTATTTCAGTGTCCACTCCCCTTAGTTCGCATAGAACTTGGAAGAAAAAAAAGTGTGGAAAAAAGGCCGCCTCCTACTCTGCTCCATCATCCTGACACAGCAACAATATCTGAAACTGTCCAGTTTGATCCCCCATGAGACATCGACATAATGTTTTATGATTGTTGTACAGTATTATTTCATGTAACTTTTGTGATGTCCTGATCCATGCTCAATAATCCAGGTATCTTAATCTAACAAGGTTGAGTCAGGTCGGATTCTTCTTTGTTGAAACGTTTCGTTTTTATCCAAAAGACCTTCAGGTGCTGCAGAAAACTCAGCCCCTTTGCAAAGTGAATCAGCCAGTTTGCTGATGACACCCAAACTAGTTCTTCACATGCAAAGTGGTCATCAGCCTAACAACTGGCTGATGACTGTTATGTATCCTGAAGGGATTTAATGAATATTTTTTTTAAACCTCAGTTTAGGTCACCTGAAGTCTGCAGCCTCCTGCTGCACTTTTTTCACTCAGCTTCAAACAGGCTTGATTAGCTGAGCTGCAACACCTGTTGACTCTCTCCCTTTATAAGCTCAGGGCCAAAGCCTGAACAGTGTGGAGGTTTGAAGGTAGAGGTTGGTTGAAGCCAGCAGAGGTCTTGTGGTCAATCCAGCTAAAGGTAAATAAGTTTGTTGCTGAATACAAACTGTGGTGTTGTGAAGCTTGTAGTGCAGGGAGTTTCTCCACCCTCCCTGGTTGTTTGTGAGCTCTAGTTAACCTAGAGTTTGTTTGTTTGTTTGCTCCTGTTGGAGTGTGTGTTTGTTGGAGCACCTGAGTGCTCTTGTGGATGCTCTAATTGATCTAGAGTTTTGGCTGTGGTGTGCTCCTGTGAGTTGTGTTTTGGAGCACGGTGTGCTCATAAGGACTCTTTGGGTAGAGTGAGTTAGGAATACTGACAGTGTTCTGTTTTGTAACCTGAGAGGTGTGGACTTGAGCTCTGAGGCTCAAGTGTGTTGAGTTTGGGACTGTANAACATACCGTTAGTTAAAGTCTCCGCTAGCCCTTTTGTCACCGTGTTGTGTATTTTATGTCTTATTGGATTAGTTTTCTTTAGCTAACTATCGTTAGCTCATTAGCTTAGCTAGCTGTCTAACCGTCTTTAGACCACGAGCGATAGCTGCTAATTTTTCATGTCTGACCCTCCCCCTAAATGTCTTTTCAGTGCGGCCAGAGTTTCCTGAGTGGGTCTTTTTTTTTCTTTTCGCTGAGTCACCGGGATTTTTTCCACCTTGAAGTCGTCCCTTCAAGAGCCGTGTGCTCGCCCGGCGCGACCTTCTCCGAAGAAGCCGCAGAAAGCTGCTCTTTCTCCCCAGGCAGCGGTGAGGCGAACAAGGGCGCAGCCGGTGAGGAGGAGCCCCTCACAGGAAATTCAGCTCAAATATTTTTGGATTTCTGAAGATTTTATTCACGCACACTGCCCTTGTTAGTAATTATTGCAAATCTTTATGCTTTGGTTTTGTTGAACAATGAGCAACCTGCAACAGCTGCTGTGAAGTTTTTTAGCTCCACTGTGTCATGTGGTTTGTAGGCCTATAAAATCCAAACATAAATGCTTCTGCACTCAACAGGTTTTAAAGTGGAAAGTCTCCAAAATCCTGTTAGGTTAAAAGTATGTGTTTGTGCTTTTGACTTTTTTGTTTTTCACCTAAATATTTCTACACTGAGTCATGGTTTCACCAGCGAGCCTGCACTGAACTCAAAGCTGCATTGACTGACCGTGAACGCTCGGCAACAAATCACCAGATTTCCTCTTTTTTTTTTCCTTTTGGGACAAAGTTTTTATGCACAAGAGTTTAAAATGGGGAAAATGCTCTCAAAAATATTTGGCAACAAAGAGATGAGAATACTGATGCTCGGACTTGACGCCGCTGGAAAGACGACAATCCTTTACAAACTGAAACTGGGACAGTCCGTGACCACGATTCCTACGGTTGGCTTCAACGTGGAAACGGTCACTTACAAAAACGTCAAGTTCAACGTCTGGGATGTCGGCGGCCAGGATAAGATCCGCCCTCTGTGGCGACACTACTACACGGGCACCCAGGGTTTAATTTTTGTGGTGGATTGCGCCGACAGGGATCGCATTGACGAAGCGAGACAAGAACTCCACCGCATCATTAACGACCGGGAGATGAGGGATGCCATCATCTTGATATTCGCCAATAAGCAGGACCTCCCGGATGCCATGAAGCCGCATGAAATCCAAGAGAAGCTCGGCTTGACCCGCATCCGAGACAGGAATTGGTACGTTCAGCCGTCTTGCGCAACCACAGGGGATGGACTTTATGAGGGTTTGACATGGCTAACCTCAAATTACAAATCTTAATGATGGAGTGCTGACTGTTTTAAGTCAAAACTACAGGGGGGAAAAAAAAGTCGCAAGTAACGATTAACATCTTCAAATGAGTATGGTTAATAAAAGTTGATAATCGGCATTTATTTTTCTTACTTTGTTTATCCCATACGACTAATTTATCTTTAGGTTTGCTGGCTAAAAGTTTGCTTGCTCTGTAGCAGGCCTGTATCACATTTGTTATGGTTGGGGCTTGCTTGAATGAATTTTTCCCCCGAGCTTAAAAGCTACAGAATTCACCACTTTTGCCTATTCTTTTTTTTTCTGTTTTATAGTTTTTCTTTTAATTTTAAAATCTTCATTCACAGACTAAAGCTTTTTCAGAAGCCTTTTGAACTTGCATCACTTTCCCCCCCACCAACAGCTCTTTATTGTCACATAGCCATCTTGAAGGACTTGGGACTTTGGTTAATACAGAACTGTGACTCAAAATGTTTTTTCTCTGGCGTTAAGAAAGCAGCAGGGTCATATGCAAGGGGGGGATTACCTACATTTCACTTTCATTAGACATAAAAGAAAAAAACAACATTTTGTTACCTGTTCCAGTCCCCTAAGTGGGCTATATAGTTAACTGATTGACCTTTTGTGTCATGTCTTGATATCTAATTGTGCTGAGTATTAAACAAAAAGGCCACCAGTTACTCTGAAACATGCTTGTCAAAATGCATTTTTTTTTAAACAAGGGTAATGGGTAGTTGGCTCAATCTTTCCAAATGAATGTCATTCAGCTCAGAAATCGCAGCCTGAAATCACAGTTGATTAGTCTCAGTATTGAGACATTATATGATAGCCTATATCTGTAGCATGAGTACATAAGTACATAAACCCTACCTACATCAGAGTCCATCTGTTCTTGCGAGATGCCGAATGACACCATGTGCAACTCCTTTTTTGACTGGGGGAACTATGTACAGAACAATGTCATTGTATTGTCTTATTAAAAAAGTGATTTTAAATCTTTTATGTCTGTGTTTTATTTTATTTTTTTAGGAATCAACAGTTAGCCAGATTAAGCTTGGTAATATTTTTTAGGTAGTTGTGTATAAAAACATAGGTAAATGTTTTAAAATTTGTTTTAAAGTGCTGTTTGGTGTGTTGTTAATGAACGATGTTCCACGTTGAGGCTGAAAGCCGGCTTTAGTTCCCTGTGCCTGTGAACAGGGAAAATAAGCTAAACAGGAAGTCCCAACTACTGGCTTGTTTGGAACAAAAGTAACGCCACACGAGTTGAAAGGGCGGCGCAGATATCCAGCTGAATTGTGAATTTCTTTTGAATGTGGCACGTCGGTTCTGAGCCACAGTTGTGTCACAGCCAAGCTGTCAGTCGTAACTTCCTGAGTTCGTCTGCTTGGGACTGATTTAAAAACAATTAAAGTCTCTGAGTCTAAATGTGACTCTTTAATGTGACAAATGATGGTCTTGAGCATAAATTACAGAACATAGTTTGCCATTTAGATGTGAATTACATGTACGTCACTTTTTCAAACTAATGTTCAGCAACTAAACATTTAAAGACTGACCTTGTAAATCGAAAGAGAAGTCTACAATATTTTGTAAACAATTTATTCTCAATATTAGCCATGTCGAGATTTTTTTAAACAAAAATATATTTTTTGAGATTTTTCCACTTTGAAAATACAATTATGTACCATTCTGAACAACAATTCTGAACAAGCTTTATTTTATTTTATTCATGACAGTAACCTAAACCTATAAGCCCAATTTTGGGGGCTTCAACTAATCCAAGTTGAAGAAATAAAAACCAAAATAAAAAGTTCATCAACTCCCCCCCCCAAAAAACAACAGGATTTTTCATTTGTACTATTAGAGAGGAGCAGCGAAAAGAAAATCCACATTTATTAAAGAAATGCATGTCACCCGCTGCCATTTGTTTGTTTGAATCCAAGATGGCCGCCACAGCCACATTTCCAGATGTGTTGATGCTCAGAGTATGTGATGAGAACGACCCTCAGCTACTGCTGCATAAACTCCCATTGATTTTGAGTACCCGTATTTTCCGGTGTATAGGTCGCACCTTTTTATGGTTTTTTTTCAAGGCCTGCAACCTATAATAATAATAATTTTATTTAAAAGCGCCTTTCATGACACCCAAGGACACTTAACAAACCAACACAGTGCGAAGTGTTAATCTTCTTAAAAGCCTTGCTGTGTGCTCCTGTGGCAGACATTTGCAGCAGAGCTAAACGTAGGTGCGACCTATCTAGGGATTTTTACAATCTATTGGTGATAATTGGACAATGCGACCTATACACGGTGCGACCAGAAAATACTGTATGTTATATATATTTTATTACTGGCAAAGGTTGATTAGCTGCAGCAGCCATCTTGAATCGGGTAAACTCCAAATTGTGAGTTATTTACGAATGGTAGATGAACAATGGCAAAAAAAAAAGTCACACAAGCTATGAAGTTGTAATAAGAAGGCTGTGATTGACTGTGTGAAGCATTCAGGGACAATCCGACACCATGCATGAATCTATCCTTTCGTGTGTTTTGAACACATTTGTCTAGAAAACCCGTCGCTGAAGAAAGTTACTCTGGAGGCCCCAGGGCGCTGCAGAGGTTTGCGTCATCTCGTCAGGCAGGTTTGGCGACAAGAACGAATGCTTTGAGAAAAGATGTTTTAACATGAATCACCTAACAAAGCAGTGGTTTAGAAGCTCCCTTTAAAGCCTTAATGAACATGGGCAAGCGGCGAAGACGTTTCCTCGAGCTCAGCCTCCGTCAGACGATGGCGGTCTAATTGGACCTTTTGGTTCCCAGCGCTTCATTACAACCATATGATCCTCGCAGCTTTAATGGCAACGCTTTGAGGCTGAAAGGCGAGGACATTTTTATGACCTGCCCTCTAAAGAGACGACCTCCAGGCTCTTCTGAGCTCAGCGTGAACCCCTTCCTGAGCGGAAAGAGTTTCACGTCAGGTCAAACCACTCGTGTATCTTTGCAAAAGTTCAATTTAACGCACAAAATACCTGCTTTTAATTCTACACTGACGCGTGCACGACTGATTTGTCCTGGGCTGCTCGTTTGTCGAGGCTGTTCCTTCGACGGTGGCCTGATGAAATCTCTGCTGGTGCGTCTGCAGTATCACAAGTGACTGCGCCGCCGCGAGTTTACAATCACTTCCTCTGTTCTACGTGAAAAGAGGAAGAGAGAAAAGTCATCAAAAGAGACCCCTTTCTAGAACGTCACATGACAAATTTTCCACTTTATTTTTTTTCCACAACAGCCTCCCTCTTAGTCATTTTCAACAATACAGCTGCAGAGGAGGAGTACGGCTGCACTCCGCCCAAGCTCTGACAAACCTGAACCGTCTTTGTGGCTTTCTCGGGTGTGGTTTCTCTGACTCACTTGTCTTCACTTCCTCTGAACTCCATCTGCAGAGCACCGTTCGTGCAGGTCGCTCCATTATTACGCTCGCCTCTTGAACTTGGGCCTAGCAGTCACGACCGTATAGGCCATTGCATTCAGACCCATGGATTCCTGTCCTCAAAGTCCAACTCTGTTATTATGGCAGTTTATTTATCTGACGAGAAGGAACACCTACTCTCATGGTTTGGGTTCAGTTGTTCTCGTGCTCACGGACACTAAAACGAGCTCTTTGCTTGCGAAGCGGCCTCCTCCCTGTATTCTCGTTGATTCCTGTGCACCCTCTTTGAGCGTGCTCATACATTTGAACTCATGTTCAAGTTTAAAGCAGGTGCGGAAGTGGCTGAGAATTGTTTCCTGCTGTGGGTGCATGTGCTGAATGGCACAATAAATATCACCAATAGTTTTCTTTCTGTACTGTAAGTGTGTGGAGTATTTTTTTTTTTTGTGGTTGACTGCAGGTGTTCACAAAAAAACTGTACTGTAGCCAAATAACGCTGAACAAACCACGAAGTCCAAGGTTCTCTGGGCAGTCGTCCAAAACACATTCCTCTTGTATCTCCAACTGAAGGTTACTCGCTGTGTGGTGAAATGTCTAATTCAGGGAACCAGAAAATGATTATAGGGTGTTGTAAGTCCACCTGAGCAACTCCATACACAGTGTTCACACAGGCATTCACTTACATGATTTAGTCGCAAACTATCACGCTGGGTTTCCACCATCCAGTGAGCTTCTTGTCCACATGGGTCCTCTTGAGAATGTACAGATGTTTAACACAGCTGTGCGAGTGTGTAAACCAGTTTGTCCCTGCACCGATGCATTGTAGTGGATGAGAACCATCTTCCATTCTGGTGTGAGCTTTGCTTTAGTTTGGCGGCAGGACAAAATGAACTTATCAGTGATGCTTGGCTGCAAAGAAAAGTAGCATGCTGTCATTTTTTTTGGAGACTACAAAGCAGCCCGGGTGATAATATCTTAGCATGTGTTTGTTTGTTAGCAAAATATCTCATAAACCATTACATTTTATTTAAACTGTCAAAATAATAATAGGACGTGCATCTACAACTGATTCCCTTGTGAAATCACTGCAGTTCTCAGTGGTTCCCAACCCTGGTCCTTGAGGAACGCCACCCTGCACGTTTTAGTTGTTTTCCTGATTTGACACCCCTGATTTGAATTAACACATGATTAACAGGCTTCTGCAGAACTTGATGAAGTCATTAAATCACTGAATCAGTTGTGCTGGAGCAGGGAAACGACTAAAACATGCAGGATGGTGTTCCTCAGGGATCAGAGTTGGGAACCACTAGACGTAACTAACACAAAAACGGTCATAAGAGTTAATTTTGCCGATCTTGAACTAAATTATGGTATGATGGGTGGTCTTTAACGCGTTAACTGAGCACCATCAGATCGTGACGTTTCTCAACAAATCGGTGGATGAATGCAGTGCACGGTTTACCGACCTTTGTCACGGAGCATGTTTTTACAGAAACAGTGGAGGGTGATGTTATCGTCTTGGTGTGCAATAATGCAGAACAAAACATTCACCCAGCAGCGTTCACATGGACTGACAGGATAATGATCCATGTAGCTTTCGTGAGCGTTTTGCCGCCATGACAAACTGCGTCTCGGACTTGATGGCAGTAATTACAGTGGAGTCGGTGCTGTGATGGTGCAACTGGATTAAAAGAGTTGTGTTTGGAAGGAAACCTTATATCTGTGGAAAGTCAGGCAGCTTCCAATCCCCTATCAGACCATCCGGAGAGTAATGAGTCAGGGAAATGTTGCATTTGAACAGTTCCTCCTGTCTGTACTGGGGCCAACACATCTTAATCATGACAAATGAATCACTGCACTAGAAATGCTGTCGGGTCAGCAAACATAACAAATGAGAATTCCACAAACCAGAGTAGAAAAGTGGTTTACATTTTTATAGAGGGATGTCTAAAAATATATGAGCGCAAGTCAGACTGGAAAAGGGGAGAGCGAGGTGTCATCACAGTGCTGGATTTGTGTCCGCTCTCAACTGCAGCACAGCTGTACTAACAGCACCCCTGCAGGAGCACGGGAGGAGCCTGCATTGTGGCTCTAGCTACATGTCCCACAGTGATGCAGTGCCAGCAGAATTTATCAGCAAAGTTGCATCACTCCATATCCCATACAGAAAGCACGATTCACATGTTCTGCTTCAGAAGTAAAGCGTAAAGTTCAGTGAACTTAGTTTTGCCATGTGAAAGAGAAAAGGGGAATTTGTGTGTGTGCAGTGGGGGGGATGGGGATGGGTACCTTAGCAGAATCAGAAGTCACACATTTATGCAGCTCTTCTATTTTTAAGCAGCCCAATTCGATGTCTATTCTCGAGCCACTCCCTGACAGTGCAAAAGCGAGCCTTCTTTTCTGGAACAGCGTCTCTCGGCTCCTGGCAGTGTGATGATGGTGGCACAAAGGATCCTCTGTGGCATTTGGCTGTGATGCTGCAGAGCGACGCACGCTACAGAGGCTGTCGAGAGGTTTTTGCAAGATATTCAGATCATAGAGCCATGCAAATACATTTCCTTCACAGCAGAAAACCTTTGTGCAGACAAGACACCAGCTATTCTAATACAGTACATTTACTATAACAGTTTTTATGCATCTTAAATATACATGTTCAGACAATCCTGAAGGCCTGAATTGTATTTTCTTTGCAGGTTTTCTTGCAGAAAACATAATAGCACCATCTGTTGGCAGAAAATGCCCTCATTCTGTCTTGTTGCAGTACATTAACATTAACGATCACATTATGGTCATCTGGATGGACCATAATGTGCGTATGCAAACAACGTACAAAGACACCACTGCTTCACTGTGACTGCTCCCATTCACAGCAAGCCTCCTTTTAATCCCCTGTAGTGCCAGCCTAATTAGTCAACTACTGTACAAGAAGACCTCCACTAGGAAAAACAGAAATATGTGGTCAAAGC